>CAUYQG010176379.1:0-61989 GCA_963574415.1 Tarsius wallacei | reverse complement strand
ATTTTATTTTATTTTTTGAGTTGGAGTCTCATTCTGTCGCCCAGACTGGAGTGCAGTGGCCGCTCCCGGCCACCGCAGCCTCGACCTGCTGGGCTCTGGCGATCCTTCCGCCTCAGCCTTCCAAGTAGCTGGAACTACAGGCTCGTGCTACCACGCCCGGCTAATTTTTTGATTTTTATTGTAGAGATGAGGTCTTGCTTACCCAGGTGGGTCTCGAACCCACGGGCTCAGGCAATCCACTCACCTCAGCCTCCCAAAGGCGCGGGATTACAGGCTGAGCCACTGAGCCCGGCAACAATAGATATATTTTATAAGGGGATTCTAATTTTGGAACATTTGTAGAAAAAAAAAGACTTTACCTTTCCTGGACTTCTGGGACTTCTTATAACGTTTTTCTTTAATTTTAGATTTGGGGGTACATGAGCAGGTTTTTACATGGATATACTGTGTCATGGTGTGGTTTGGGTTTCTAGCGAACCCACCGCCCAAAGAGTGAACATTGTACACAGTAGGTGCTTTTTCAACCCTCATCCCTCTCACCCTCCTCTTTTGGAGTCCCTGATGTCTGTTATTTCCATTTTTATGTCCTTGTGTGCCCACCGTTTGCTTGTACAGTTTTTAATTGTATGATTTGCCTTCACAGCAGAGGACACAGTCAAAGCAGTTCTGACTATGACTCAAGTCTCCACTCGTGGAAGGTCTGATTATTTCTTTTACATACATCTCTAGTTTCCTATGCACCTGTTCTCTTCTCCGCTTTACCCTTTCAGGAAGCATTCATGGCATCTGAAGGCCATTGACCAATCCTACTAGGGGTATTAAGGGTTAATGGTATTTTTATTACAGATGAAGAGAGAAGGCTCTGCAGAGAATCCCCTCAGGTAATGTGCAAGGGGAGAGGCCTGATGTTTTGGCTATTTGCCATTAAAGCTCATTAAAACGACTCCATAGCTATGTCTAATTTTAATGAATAATTAATGCTAAAACGTTAAAGGGCTTGAGATTCTTAATAGTGACAGTGACAGAAGGCATGGCGACCAGATTCTATGGCTGTCCACTCGCTCATGTTTTGGCCCTCTAATGTCCTGTCCTAAATGATGGGGTTTAACCTCACACTCTATCATGTGATAGCTCATAATTCTCAAACATGATTTCAGGTATTTCTAAAACATCTCTATGAGAGGGAAAGGGCAGCGTTATAGGTTCATTTTTATAAGTACGGCACTCTAGTTTTCAAAGCAACTCAATGGCATAAGTAGAAATTCAATTCAAGGTCTTTTGTATCGACCAGGAGATACCTCAGTGTGTCAATATTTATAAATAGGATCAAAATAGAAATAAATTCTGCCTGTCAATTACATTTATGGGGGTGGTCTTCGCTAAATCAGAATCTATCTCTAAAATCAGTAATTATTCTAGCACTGATGTGTTTTTCTGAATGCTAATGACTCAGAGGCATTGGCACATGAACTTCAACTTCCATAACTCTGCAGTTGGTGGGCGTGACGTTGCCCTCCATTCATAACAGGGTTGCAAAATTTAGCTCCCACTACAACACGTGTGTGCATAGGAAATATCATATTTTAATTTTGTCTACAACTGATCTTACCTTTCTCCATGCACCGTATCTTCTCTCCACTTTCCTATACCTAGACTTTGGCTAGAAAAAAAAATTAACTAAATGTCCAATCCAGTTTACGGCGTACTCTGATTCAATAATGTAAACAGAAGTAGTGATCCGTCTCTCTTGGATGAAAAATGCTCAATCTTTGGGATGTATTCTTTCCCTCTGACTTCTGAGAAAAGAGATGTGCCCTGCAGCCTTCCAGAGGAGTAGGGAAGAGTCCAGGTTTTAAAGTGAAATCTTTGCTGCCTGCTCTGGTCTTTCAAACGATCTTTCACATCTATCCAGTGCCCCTTGTGTTTTTGGCATTTGTGTTTAAAATATGGATTAACTAACACCAGGTTTGTTGGTCTCTCTTGGCTTTCTCGGAACCTGGTGATTCACCCTGGTTGTCTAGACTCCTAAATTAGCTAGTAGTATTAACAACCCTGCTATATCTGCTGTGACTCTATTGGGCTTCCCACAGGTAGGTATCCATTCTCCAGCCCTAGATACAGAGCTACCTTGTCACAGTGATCACTTCCATTTGTAGATTCAGACTCTCAACCATTCTGGTCCCTGATCCATGCCATGCTGGAACCAAGGGTGGCTTAAAATTCTAAATATTAAGATCCCATTCTGTCTGTACATCCATGCTGATAAGGTTGTCCCTGTTCCCTTCTCCCTCCCTCTTATCATTCCTCTCCTCTCTCTTACTCTTCCCACCATGCCCCAAGCTAGAAAAAAAGGTGGGCTGTTACTTTGACTTCTCCTATGTTATATTTTCTTACTACTGTGGAGCAGGCTCACCTGACATCGGGAGATAAGGGAATTTAGAAAATCTGTTCTGGAGACAACAGGCTGACTTGTGAGGCTTTTGCCTGACTTTGAATTTCAAAAGCTGAATATTACCTAGACTTTTTACCTTTACTCTCCTTCAGTACACATTTTAATCTACCCCAGGAAGATGGTTGTCTGATTGATTGGAAAAAAACCTGTGTTCGGGAAGGTAGAGAGGAAAGCAAGAGTATTCAAAACCCAATTAACCCTCTTACATATATTTATATAGGACGACTCATGCCTCTCAATTTAAAAATGTACCATATAGTATTGGTGCTGCAATGCATTGAAAAATGATCTTTTTTTTTTTTGAGAAAGACTTTTGATGACCTATATCTGGAATTCTGTATAAGAATTAGAAAGGTCATAGACATCATAAAAAAGCAAGGCAGGAATGCAAGCAAGAAATGCAAGAGGCATTTCCTAAATTTGCAGAGATATGGACACTAACATGTCATTTTTCAGCAACAAACTCAGGCGGGCACAGGAACACAACCAATGGCCCAGGAAACTGATGAATCCTAGAAAGACAATAGTAGTCGCTGACGGTTCTTGAATGCTCATGTGTCCCCGTGACTGCTGAGTCAGTAGCCTCAGCGTCGAGTCTGCACATCCTAAGGATAAGCTAGAAAATCTGCTGGGATGTGGGAAGAATATATTGAAATTATATTTATATTTATTTCTTATTGTGACAAAGAGAAAAATGAACAATACTGATATTTAGTATATGGGTTTAGTCACCACTCTCTCTTTCTCTCTCTCAATTCATAGGTTTGATTAGGGGATTCTGAGGAAGGGTGATGATTCCACAATGTGCAGGGGTTTGGGGCAGTGGCCCCGTCCTTTATTCATGTTTTGCTGTTGTTGTTTATCCTGGCATGTAGTTTACATGAACCAAGAAGAGTGGATTTTCAGGCTATATTATTTTTTTTTTTTTGAGTTGGAGTCTCACTGTGTGGCCCAGACTGGAGTGCAGTGGCATACTCATGGCCACTGCAGCCTCAACCTGCTGGGCTCAGGTGATCCTTCCACCTCAGCCTTCCAGCAGCTGGAATTACAGGCATGCGTCACCATGCCTAGCTAATTTTTAAAAATTTTTTGTAGAGATGAGTTCTCATCAAGTTGCCCAGGTTGGTTTCAAACCTGCCTGGCAATCCTCTTGCCTCAGCCTCCCAAAGTGCTGGGATTATAGGCTAATCCGCTGCGCCCGGTTTTTCGGGCTATATTCTTTAAAGAGTGGAGTCTTTATTTCTTTGTAATGATATGGGCATGACTGTGAAAATGCTTGGTACTACACGGAGGTTCTAAGATTAACTCCTGGAAATATATCATAAAAGTTGTTAAATTTAGTAATGAATTACACATTTTTAACAAAAAATATGTCCTGGATTTGCTTTTTTTTCTGTGATAAAATGTGACTGTCTTTTAATAATATGCTATCTAGCTGTTATTTTGGGGGAAGAAATAAGCACACTTTATTTGTACCTTGCAGATCAATGTGACTAACAATAAGAGAATAGGTGTTTTGCAAAAGAAATATGTGACATAGAATGAGAATTTTTTGAAAAGAATGTTAGAAATGCTTTTATAGTTAATTTTTTTGCTAAAAATGTTATATATTATCTACCCAAACATTCAAATCTAGAAACAAAATATTCTTACCCATCTATAAATTTTCCGCATGAAGAATTTTAGATTACTTAGAACCTGTTCAGTAAAATATAATTATTTCTGATAATTTTCAAAAATAACTACCTAAAACCAGAGAAGATGGACATTTGCCAACTTAATTTCAACAAAGGTCTTTCCACAGGTGGCATATATAGTTTGAACATTTTATGAAGTGTAGAAATGTATGTCTTTCATTTGGATATTGATATCTTAGTGAAGCATATTTTAAGCTGCAATGGTCACTAAAACAAAGTAGAAACAACTTTCTAATTAATTATACCACTGTGCTAAAGCAAGAAGCTAGAAAAAATCTTTTTAACCAAATTGCTCTTATTAAAATATTAGTTCAATCTATTTATATAAAACATATTTAAATGTAGTAATTTTCTGTGAGTGCAAAAATGTGTTCTGTATTATTAATAAAACAATACAATGAAAAAATTTTAAAATATTATTTATTTCAGTCATTTAAAATTTCAATTTTTCTGTATGTTTTATCACGTGCATAATATTTTAGTTCAGTGATACATGATTTAATGTATAAATATAGAAATATTTTAGATATATATTGAGATATGCATACTCATTTTTTTTTAACTGAGGAAGAAGAACATCAAAGAGATTGGGCTTGATGTTGTAAGCCCTTGTCATATATTTTCCTAATTAATATTCATAACAATCCTAGGAAATAGGTGTTATTATCATTCCTATTTTACAGATTAGGAGAGAGAAACAGAGACCTTCAGTTGTTCAGGAGCTTGAGTTTGCTCACAGTTATGGAGTTAGTAGGTGATTGATTGGAAATTTGTAGGCCCTAGAATCTAAAGCCGGAGCCCATGTTCTAACCACTGTCCCACTGTGACCTCAGAGTAGATGACATGCTTAAGACTCTGGAGAGACTCAAGGTTAAGTTAAGTGGTGAGTCGATAATAGTTACCTTTTTTAGGTGCCAAGTTTACTCAGTTGTTCGTTACTTACATCTTTTTTTTTTTTTTTAGTTGGAGTCTCACTCTGTCGCCCAGGCTGGAGTGCAGTGGCACGTCCATGGTCACTGCAGCCTCTACCTGCTGGGCTCAGGCGATCCTTCCACCTCAACCTTCCAAGTAGCTGGAACTACAGGTACATGCTACCATGCCGAGCTTATTTTTTGATTGATTGTAGAGATGAGGTCTCACCAAGTTGCCCAGATGGTCTTGAAGCCCCGGGCTCAGGCAACCCTCTCCTCTTGGCCTCCCAAAGTGCTGGGATTACAGGCTGAGCCACCGTGCCTGGCCTCGTTACTTACATCTTAACTCTAATTGTGCATCAGTGTTTACTGTAGGTTAAGTTCAAGGGTTGAAAGGCATGCTAATTATCTCTCGTTGGAAAACTGTAGTAGTTTGGGACACTAACTGGAAGTACCACAAATCAGCTGCTGGCAGCATGTGGTAATTGCAACCAAAGAAGTTTTTTAAAAATAGTCATTTCTTTACTTTCCCTATAAACCCAAGCCCAAAAGAGTGTTAACAATACGACATCTACAGATCTTACAGCCATCCATGGCACTGATTGGAGGGAGGGGCATCTGATTAGATCCTTGTTCTGTTGAAAACATTTCCACAACCTTTTATAAGACAGTCAATTTACATACGATGTATAGGAACTTCTGAAACTTGGGTTACTCTGTGATGGGCAATGATGGCTGCCAGGGGGCCATTATTGTCCATCATGTCAACGAGTGCTCTTTAACAGGAAAATTACTGACAAGATGGAGAGTAATGACAATGAGGAAAATGTTAAAATGTTACTCTCTGTCATGTCAGCCCACTGTCCACTGCCTGGGTAAGGTTGGCTTGTTATTGAATCTTCATAAGCTAGCGAGCCGAAGCCACATATCTCAATGAAATAACCCCATCATTTTTATTTTATTCTTATTTTCAAAATATACCCAAAGACTGAGAGCATGCTAATGTGTCAAGTTTCAGGCAGCAGTGAATTTCCATGGCAGTTACAAGCCTCTGAAACGGGGTCTTATAATGGAAAAACTGACAGTCCCTTAACTATTGCTGTGCTAACAGGAGTCACAATGATAAAAGCTGGCTTAATAAACCACAATTTGGCCCAATTATATGTGGCTGCTACAATCTCCGATAAACCTGATGTTCATCCTGACCTAATAATTTGTGCACTTCAGATTGTATGTATTGGCAATTTGTAAATAGGTCTGTTCTTCCTTGAATGTAGGCCGTGTGATGAATCCAGGTCTCCAATTTTGACAGCCAGGTCCCTGTGCCTGGGAGAGTAAATGAGTGAGTATGAGACAAGACTTGTCAGGGAAGAAGGAAAGGATCAGTAGTGGATCATGGGTGAAACCGACGCTTTAACTACCTTGCCAGCGGAAAGTCATAACCAGCAGGCATGAAAAGGCAGTCAAATTGTGGCTGATGGGAAGGAATGGCAGTTAGAATGCGTAATCAACAACTATACATTTATAAAGCCAAGAGGTCAGGCTTGGTGCCAGACACCAGGAGAACAACATAATTATTTCCCTGAAGGAAACTGTAGTTTAGTGGGAGGTAAAAATGTGAAGAAATATACGTTTTCTTGGTTTGCTCCCCACTGGGCCAAGACAGTGGAGTGAAGGAGAAATTCTGAATATCTTGATTTCCCGATACCACTCGCCATCATATCATCCACCCATCACCCTTCCACCCACCCACCCACCCATTTATTCATTTGACTATTGCTGAACACCTCCTATATGTTGGGCCCTGTTTTCATCTTAGCACTCAACATCTCCTTCAAAACAGTCCCTTCTCCCAGCTTTCCTATTCCCGTTTGAAGTATCAACATCCTCCTGTTCATGCCTCCATCTCCACCACCTTTGCATGTGACCATGCTGAATCTTCCTTCACAGTTCTTGTTGCTTCTATTTCTTCCTTCCCATTCCCATAGCTGTACCCCAGTCCATGGCTTTAGGCGACAGGCAGAATGACTTGTACCTGTATGTGCTCAGTTAGTATCTGGTTTGCAGTTGAATTAGCTCCAACATTGACCTCTAGTCATCTGGTCTCCCTGCTTCCTTTCACCCTTTATCACATAATCCTATTCAATTTTTTTCTACATACCCCTTTTTAATGTGTTGATGATTAGTTCCATGTGTTTAGGAAACTTGTTCACTGCTAAAAAATGAACTCAATGCCTAGATGGATTGTACTCCTTTTTTATTTATGCCAGTTAATATTAATTGAATGAACGAATGAATATTTCCCCAAAATTCAGCCCAGCCTCAGCTCCTCCATGAAACTTTCCATGACCTCTTCTTTCCAACTCTGAATTCTCTGTGTTCCTTTACTACCTGGAATATCTCTACCAAAATGCTTACAAAAGCATATTATAAGAATGACTCCCTTGTCAATCTGCCCGACTTGTTCTAAGGGCATGAGAGCAAGGATATCCTTTCCCATTTTACTTTGTATCCCCATTGCTAGTACCTTTCACAGACTAGTGTATATATTTATTGAATGATTTGCTAAATAAGTGAATAAATGTATGGGTTGCAGAAATAACCATGAACTGTGCTTACATGTACAATGTTTAGCTACAAGGATAGTCAAAAGAGTAAAGAATGTTGCCCTTTAAGACAAATGAAAAGATTTTCATCAATTTTCTGTCAACAGTTCTAGAACCACATTGTGTATAGACTTGATATTTTAAATAGTGGAGACACATATCTGGATTGACACCTGTTTTGGCTCAGGCCAGAGATGGGTTTGAGTGTAATAAAGTGTAATAAATGCTCCAGATCACTGTACCGAGACCTTTCAACCAGGGTTGTGAATGAGCCCTTCGTAGACCCTCAGGACCTTGTGCATGACGAAGGAAGGCGGGAGTTGTCGGGAGCTGTCATGGTGGCCGGAATACAGCATGGTTAATTAAAATGATACAGACTTGAGAGGCTGTGCACAGTTTGCTGGAATCAGGTTTTTAGGCTTTTCTCTCCTGCTTGGCTTATGAGATTGACCATTGATTTGACTAGACCAGACTCAGTAACCAGAGGCAAGATCTTCCAAGACACTTCTCAAATGTCTGCATATAACTTGTACTTACTGAAAACTGCTCTTCATTTCTTGCCTTAAAAAAAAAAAACTGCCTCTTCCTCCCTCATAACCTCTCTTTCTTGTTATCCTACATTCATTGAGCATCTAATATATTTTAGTCTCAGAACGTGGTCGTGTAGCAAAAGAGTATGAGTACTCTTAAGAAATGTATGACCTATTCAGAAAGTTAATTAAATACACATATAATGATAATTCAAAGGAATGTGAGATTTGTGCCACAAGAGTGCTCCTGAGAGCTATAGTCCAGCTCACAGATATTTTGTGATCATTTGCCCAAAGAAGGCATATGGTGGGTATTGGGAATATGACACAATTCCTGACCACTCTGTTAGTTTCCAGCCTCTTGAGGGAGACTGATAGACAAATACATCACTATAAAATTAGCATTATTAAGAAATCTGCTATAGAAAGTCAGATGAGCAGGATTTTTCTCAGCTGGGGATTCAGAGGTGCCTTCGTGAAGTGATGACTCCAGAGCTAAACAGTTGTTTATTTGATTTACCTGTAATGTAGCATTTAATATGGGCCAAATAGTGTTCTAGACACTGTCTATATATGAGCTCACTTAATCTTCACAATTTTATAAGATAGATACTATGATTATCTCCATCTTACCAATAAGAAAACAGGAACACAGAGGATAAACAACTTGTCCAAGGTTACACAATTTGTAAGACCTGGAGCTTCCATTCAAGCCCAGGCAGTCTGGTTCTGGAGTCTAATGACCATAACACATAGCTCCCAGCATCCAAAGCACATCACAAATAAAATTGGCAGGCAAACAATAATCTGGCAAAATATTTTCAGCTTGCATGACAAGGTTAATGCCATATTTTTTCAGATTACTTTCAAAAAGTTATACACTCCAATAGAAAATGAAATCAGAATGCTAACAGGCAATTCATAAAAGAAGCTATGTAAATAATTACTAAACATATAGAAATGACTAACCTCATTAAAAAGAAACACAAAATAAGACAAAATCCCTGTTTCACTCACTAAATTGGAAAATATTTTATTTAATTATTGTTATGGCCTTCAGGAGAAGAATTTGTCAATTGACATCAAAATCATTAAAGTGTTACATATCTTTTAATTCAGCAAACACACTGTCAGGAATTTATACAAAGGAAATTAAAATTCACATTCAAACAATTTCATTAATAAAGATATTCATTACAGTGTTGTTTATAGCTATGTAAAACTGAAAGTAGTATAAATTTCCAACAATAGGGAATCAATTAAATGTCATGGTACTGCCATATAATATGAGGGAGGGGACTAAAAAATAATCCAGAATTTATTTATTTAAAAATGTGTATTTACTTTTATATGTTTAAACTTCAGTTGCCTTCAAAGTACTCTCCATTTGATGCAACACACCTATCTTTTTGCCACTGCTCAAAACAACCTTTAAACTCTTCAATTTTGATGCCTTTTAGTGCTTCTACTGTTTTTCGTTTCAGCTCTTCCACATTGGCAAAACATTTCCCTTGGAGGACTTTTCATTTAGGGAAACACACCAAAAGAATGTTGTTGGATCTAGGCGAGATCAAGTGAATAAGGAGGGTGAGGTATGGGGGTCATGCCGTTTTTTGGTCAAAAACTGCTCAACACTCAGTGCAGTGTGGGTAGGTTTTTCCCATAAATCACCCATCATTAAATGGGCAAATGTGTTAAAAGAATCTCCCCCCAAAATTTGCTGAAGCCAAATGAGGCCTCTCACAATAATGCCAGATGGTACACTGATGTTGATGGGTTCCTAGAACACTTACCTAGTGGGGGAAGCCTGTACTACAAGAGGTCCACTCTCCAAAAAGATAATTCATGTGTTTTTGTGCCCCCTGCCCCTTTGTGGACACCTAGGAAGCCACTGCAATGTAATATTGAAGGATAATATTAAATGACATAGGAAGGTATTTGGGACTTAACAATTAAGTAAAAACAATCAAGTTATAAAGTAATAGAGCATATTCCAATTCTCACAAAAACTATATGTGAGAGTAGAAAAAAAATCAGTCCAACTCATCTCTGTGTGGCAATATAATGGGAATTTGTTTATGTTCTTCATTTTCCTTACCTAAATATTCTGTTTTCTTTAAAATTAAAATATTTTAATTTAAGGGAAAATGAGCAGACCCTTTTCCTGAGATGAGTTATTAATGTGAAGGAAGTTGGGCAGATGTCTAGACAGAGGACTGATGTGAACAGTATGGCTTGATGTGTGTGGTAGGGAGCAATTGCATGTTTTGAGAAAAGGAAGGAGATAGCAATGGTTTTGTATGCTCTTGGCACACACACATGCTTGATTCTGAAGATCATGAACCACCTACAGGTATGGAGCAGGAAAGTAGACAATGATGGCCAGGGGTCCCTTCCAGAACCATCACTTTGCAGAGAAAGCCTGGTAGGGAGTCCTGGGTAATGACTTTGCCGTGGTGAAAAGATGGTAAACATCTGGCAGAATCAACAGTGGTGATGGAGTGGAAGTGATGCATTTGGAGAAACAAAAGGTTTAGGGGTTCACAAAGGTAGCTTAGGAGGCGAACTTATCAAAACTTGGCAAAGGATTACCAGATAACAGAAATGAAGCCTCAATGCATACTTGGATTGCAGACTAAGGTTTCAAGTGGATGACAGTGTCTTCCTAAGACACTATAACATTATAAAACATTACAACAAGAAAGAGAAATAGGGTTGCTTGGAAAAGATAATGTGTTCTCTTCTAGATCTATTGAACTTGAGGTTCCTCTGACACTCAAGATGATAAATGACTGACCGAAATGGCTGACCACATAAAATTTAATCTGGGAAGTGAATTTTAAAAAAAGATAGGAAAGGAAATAAAGGATGAATATAACTTCTATAGGTCTACGTGTTACATTCAGACAAAGACAGAGGTAGGAGACCTCCAGGAAAGTCCAGGTGAACTGAAATGCAGTTTGTGAAGAAGGGTAGTTTAGGATAAATCTGAAAACTTAGAGCTAGGCTACAAAAGTCTTTTAATTTTTTTTGTTTACTTAATGCTATAGGAAACAAAGATCTTTTGAAATATTTTGAACCCCAGACATCATGCAACAGAAGCAGTGCTAACAGCATTGGCCATAGTGTGTAACAAAATACAAATATTTACAGTTATCATTTTAAAAATACTTAACTGTTTGACCGTTTTAAGCATTTACTGTGAATTAGGTGTTAATTCACAACAATTTGGTGAGGAAGGCGTTGTTATCCTCATTTAATAGATAAAGATACAGCTACAGAGAGGTCAATAAATTTTTCCAGGGTCTCATAGCCTTGTAAGTGGCATAAGCTGGTTTCAAACTCAGGTCAGTTAGACTCCAAAATCTACAGAAATGACTGAAGGCAACTAGGAGATTTAAGAAGACCTCCTTGAAACATAAAATTTGAACTGAGACTTGAATGATAACAAGAATCTGGCTATGTAAATATCAGGAAGATCCCAGGCCTTGGGAACAGGCCAAATATCAGGCAGATAAGGCTACATATAACCAAGGACTAGAAAGAAGACCAGTGTGGTGAGAGCAGAGAAGGCAAGGGGGGAGTAGGTTATGAAATGAGGTCACAGAGGAAGGCAAGACTTGCAGACTGGAGAATGGGTTTGGGCTTTACTCAATGTGCAGCGGGGATCCACCAGAGGGTCTTGGACAGGTGACATGTTTGTGTGACATGATCTTATTAGGAATTAGCTAGATAAATGGAGAGGGGGTGAGGGGCAAGGAGGGAAATCTAGAAATAGGAATAGCTTGTAGGAAGACATAATGTTGAAAAGAATTCTGTACAGGTAGAAGGAAAGGTTGCTATAGAAGAAGAAGATTAGGCTGGTGGTCATGGCCTTGAAAGGTCTTTGCTAAGAATTTTGCACTTTATTCAATGGGGAGAATTGAGGAATTTTCAGCAGAACAAGGCATAATCAGATCTGCATTTTAGAGACCACCTCACAGCAGCTAAGTGGAAAACAGAGAGACTTATGGGGGATGGGGGACAGTTGGAGGAGTTGAGGGAGTGCTGGGAGACTGGTGAGCCATACAAGAAGCAAGGGGAGCCTGAGAAGGCAGAGGCAATGAGGAGGCTGAGAGGAAGAATAGTTGAGAAGGATTGAGGTGGGAGCATCTTCAGGATGTGAGCAGTTGTATAAAGTAGCATTCAGGGCAATCCCGGTTTTCTGGAATAACTGACTGACCGAATGGATGATAATAATTAGAAAACAGGAAGCAAGTTTTCTTTGTTTTGCTTTGTTTTGCTTTTTTGTTTTTTTGAGTTGGAGTCTCACTCCATCGTCCAGGCTGGAGTACAGTGGCACACTCACGGCCACCCCTGTGTTGACTTGCAGAGCTCCAGCAATCCTTCCGCCTCAGCCTTCCAAGTAGCCAGAACTACAGGCATGCGCTACCACGCCTGGCTAATTTTTGGTTTATTGTAGAGAGAGGTCTCGCCAAGTTGCCTGGGCTGATCTCGAACCCACGGGATCAGGCAATCCACTTGCCTTCGCCTCTCAAAGTGCTGGGATTACAGGCTGAGCCACTGAGCCTGACCTAGGAAGCAGGTTTTTAAGAAAAGATGGTGAGTCGGGTTTGGACATAGTGACCTATTTATTTAGCAGTCATCCAAGTGGAGATGTTCTGGAGATAGGGTCAGGAGATTAGCAGAGTCATGGATAAGAGATGAAGGTGAGGGAGATCTTCAACTGTTTAGCAGAGTCATGTGTGAGAGATGAAGATTAATCTAAAGGTGGTAACCTGAAGTTTTGGGTGGTAACCTGAAGTCTTGGATGCGGAGCCAGTCACCAGGGGCAGTGTCACAAGAGTAGATCCAGGTTACTGAAGGATACATCCCGGGAGACCTGCTTACATTTTTGGGCTGAACAGAGAAAAAATAAACTGTGAAGCACATTGAGAAGGACTGTCAGAGAGGTATAATACTGAGTGATCTATCACAGAAGCAAAGAACTGAGTATCACATGTTCTCACTCATAAGCAGACCTCGAACAATTATCGTAATACTATAAGAAAAGGATTGGCAGTAGTGGGAAACTGCCAGGGGAGTGGGGGGGGTCACATTTCATCAACAAGGGTATCTGCATAATGAACATTTGTATACCTAACCCTGAATTGTACCCCACATCTTTAAAATTCAAAATTTTTTTTAAAAGAGATTGGTTAAGTAAAATAAAACCACACACAAAAAAATCATCTGAAGAAATTTAGAAGGAAGTGGTAATCTTTGTGGAAGACACTTTGCAGAGGTATAAGCAGTGTAGACAGGAACTGTAGACTTCACTTTGTAAATGTTTTACTGGGAAGGGATGTAGAAATATGAATGGGGGCATAGGGGGAATGGGAAACCCAGGAAAGATGTTTCTTAGAGAAGCAGAAATGGTAAGTGTGAGTGTGTGCTTGTAGATTGGGGACTGGCATAGGGGAAGGGGCTGCATATGCTAAGAGAGGTGACTAAGAGTGCATGTCTTCTAGAAGGCAGGAGAGGATGCCCAGTCACATGCAGAGAGGCGGTGCGTAATACCTTTTTCAGGCTCCTCTCTTCCTTGAGTAGCTTCTTCTACTCTGAATCTTTCGGTCAGCTGACACCCACTCTGTATTTTGACATTTTCACTTTATTGCCTAATACTGACTGACTACAGCACATCCCCTCCCCCCGAAATGCTTCATTATCCAACTCTTGCCCAATCAGCTATAACCCACTGAGGTTCCCTCAAATGTGGTGTTTCTCTTGCCTATGACTGTGGGTGGGGCAGAGCCCGTGGAAGAGGCTGATTGCCGGGCTGCTTTCATAGATATGGCTGAGATGTATATCTTATCTCTCTTTCTCATTTCCTGGAATGAAGTACTCTCATCTCTACTTTTCAGATGAGGAAACTGAGGCTCAGAAAGGCTGACTAACTTCCCCGAGGTTGCAGTCCATAGCATAGTAGAGCTGGGACCAAAGCTTTGGACTGTGTGACCCCAAAGTCCACTTTTCCCCTGACCTGACCGCATTGTAGAAGTTACATGCCACTGGATTTTAGATTAAGAGGCTGGAGGTGAATGAGCCAGTGGGGAGTTTTTGCAGAAACCAGACCTAAGGGGTTAAGAGGGATTTGGGGCATTTGGAAATAGAGACATGGACGGCGCTGCACTGGGAAGCATGCTCTAGGTGGAATGCATGGTCCTTGTCTCAGAGACTCGCAGGGCAAACTGCTTGATCACTGTGTCCAAAAATGACATTATCAGTGCCCTAGATCTTGGTTTCTAAATAATATTTTAGCTTTGGTTGATTCCAAAGCTGAGACAGAGAAAGTACAAGGTGAACCTGGGATGTCTTATTGTGCCAGAAAGCAACAAAGTGCTCAGAGATTAATGGGATCATGTCAAAAGCACACAGGAAGCCACAGAAACTGGCTTGAAGGGATCTTCACTGGCTGAATTGGAGACAGTTAAGCAATAAAAGTACTGATAAGTAAGTAAAACAAAAAAGTCCTTGATCCATGATGATATGAGAGAGAGAGAGAGAAGAGTGAGAGAGCGAGAGCGAGAGTGAGAGAGAGAGAGAGCATGCACTCAAAGGAAGGGGGCAGCTATTCTTTATAATAAATATGAAAGAAAGATAGAATTAGAAAATCGTCATTTTGTAGTGTAATGAGTGATTTTAAGCAAACATCATCAATGGAAAACAGAATATTCACACCTACATAAAGTGTCACCCAGATTACCTATTGATTACAAAAGTGAAAATGTATTTTTTTAATGGAGAGATCTTGTAGATAACAAGTATCAAATTTAGCATCACAATAAAGACAACATGGTAAGTATGTGTCTCCTTATATGATACGACAGGAAGCATATAGCACCACCTATGTAATATTCTTGCCCTATGTTTAACCTGAGTCTAACTGTGAGGAAACAATTCTACAACACAACCAGCTTGAACTCTTTAAGAGTTTCCATGTCTTAAGAGACAAAAAAAAAAAAGAGCAGGGCGCAGTGGCTCAAGCCTGTAATCCCAGTACTTTGGGAGACTGAGGTGAGAGGATTGCCTGAGCCCACAGGTTTGAGACCAGCCTGGGTCACTTGGCAAGATTTCATCTCTACAATAAATAAAAAAAAAATTAGCCAGATGTGGTAGCACACACCTGTAGTTCCGGCTACTTGGAAGGCTGAGTTGGACGGATCGCCTGAGCCCAGCAGGTCGACGCTGGTGTGGCCATGAACACGCCACTGCACTCCAGTCTGGGCAACAGAGTGAGACTCCGAAAAAAAAAAAGAGAGAGAGAGAGACAAAAAAAAATGGCTGGGTTTGGTGGCTCATGCTTGTAATTTGGGAGGCTGAAGTGGGAGGATTGCTTGACGCCAGGAATTCAAGGCTAGCCTGGGCAACATAGTGAGACCCCCTCATCTCCAAATCTCGATAATAATAATAATAATAATGATGATGATGATGATGATAATAATAGTGTGGGGAAGATGTTTGATCTAGCTTAAAAGAAGTGAAAGAGACCTGACAACCAAATGCAAAGTGTAAAACTTAATTGGATCTCACATTTTTGAAGATGATAAAAGATCACTTTGAAGTTACTGGGGAAATACATATATGGACTGTATATAAAGGACATTTTTAAGATCAATCTTAGGGACTTCCTGGTTCTGGTTAAGGAGGTTAGAAGCTGACACTCCATCAGAACAACAAGTAAAAAGCTGAATAAACTGCAAAAAAATCTAACAACTCTTCCTAGATCCATCAGAGAAATGAGGTTACAGGGCAAATCACTGCTACCAAAATTGGAGAGACAGACAAGGGATACAGAAAATCACAACTTATCAGAACAGAAACCCAGGAGCAAAAACCTCTAAGGGAACCCAATGTTGGGCAGGAAAACTTGAAATATAATCAACAAATAGCTGGAGGCTCAGTCTGGACAAGTTTGAGTGTTAAAAACTCCAGGGGAGCCAGTCATTGAGGAATCCTCATACTTTTGTGAGTTTTACTTCCAGGAGCTCTCCCAGGTTCTCACAGTGAATATCGGAGAAAAATCTCCTGGTGTTTCCAGCAGGGGGAGAGAAAAAAGAACCATTTTGGAATACACCAGAACATTCTGTCCTTCTTAACAAAGTCTGCCCTCAGGAGAAACTATTTAACTAGACCCTAACCCTGTTGGGGTTTTATCAGAGCCTAACTGACCTGGAGGTAGGGGAATATTCAACTCTAGCTGGCTATAGCCTTCCACAAGGAAAAAAAAGGAAATATCCAATCCAACCTACTCCAATCAGCCTGACCCATCTAAGGGGGTAGGAGATGAGGGTGGCCAGGGACTAGGAAGCGCATGTGAAGTTCATGGTCTAGAGACATGGGGACACTATAGAATTGATAGGTACTCATAGGACTATAGAACCCTTCCCCTTCCTCCACATCTTACCATCACATTACTAAAGGCCTTTTTATAGCTGTTTATTTTACCCATTGCCCATTTTGTACAGCTATCAATAAAAAATTACAAGGAATACTAAAAGGCAAAAACATAATTTGAAGAGACAGAGAGAGCACCAGAATCAGCCTCTGCTATAACAGGGATATTGGAAATGTCAGACCAGGAATTTAAAACAACTATGCTTAATATGCTAAGAACTCTAATGGATAACACAGACACATGCAATAACAGATGGAAAACATAAGTAGCAAACTGGAAATACTAAGAATGAAAAAGAAATGCTAGTGATCAAAAATACTGTGAAAGAAATTAAGAATGTTTATTAGTATACTGGACACAGTTGAGGAAAGACTCTCTTGCAAATATCTGAATAACAACTTCCAAAACTGAAAAGCAAAGCAAAACAAACAAACAAAAAAACAAAAAAACCCACGGTAACCGAATATCTGATAACTATGGGACAGTGGAAAATGTATAATATATGGGTAATAGGAAGACTAGAAGGAGTAAAGGAGAGAAACAGAGGAAATATTTAAAACAATAATGCCTAAGAATTTCCCCAATTTCATGTCAGACACAAAGCCATAGATACAGGCATCTCAAAGAACACCAAGCAGGATAAATACCAAAACTAAACAAAAGTAAACAAAAAACACCTATCTTATTCTAGTTGAAGAAAATCAAAAGAAATAAAAAAATCCTGAAAGAATCCAGGGGAAAAACACTTTAGCTGTAGACAAACAAAGATAAAAATTATATTCCACTTCTCTTCAGACACCATGCAACAAGAAGAGAGTAGAGTGAAATATTAAAGTGTTAAGAGAAAAAATACTCACCAACCTAAAATCATTCTTACATCTCTTGAATGTGATAATGGTATTGTAGTTAAATAGAAGAATCTCTGTTTCTTATGAGATAGATGCTTGAAATAATTAAAGGCAATTAAAATGTCTGTAGCTTTCCTTTCAAATATGTGGAGGAATAATTTCAATTATTGAATTTTTAAAATTCCTCCACAGATTACGATTATCATAACTAAAGTGAAAACTACCAAAATAATACAAACAAAATAGAATGTTGAATTATTAAAATGTTATTTTCTGATCTGAGGACCATAAAAGACCATTTCCACCTCTCTAAAATTCTGCCCATTCCAAGAATAGCTTATTGATCAGGATAATGTAGACTGCAATGCTAGGTAATTTAATAGAATCACAGAAATGGTTTAGATCCAGCAATTCCACTCTTATGTATTTCCCCTAATGAAATGAAAACTTAAATTCATCCAAAAAAACTTACATACAAATGTTTATAGCTCCATTTATAGTCATCCAAGACTGGACACATCCCAAAAGTCCTCTGGGGGGGTGAATGAATATATAAATTGTTTGCATCCATCCAATGGAGCACTACTCAACAATAAAAGTGAAAGAACTATAGATACACGCAAGAGGATATATGAACTGCAAAAACATTATACAAAGTTAAAGAAGCTAGATTCAAAAGGTTGTATGTTATTTGATTCTTTATCATGATATTCTTGAAAAAATAAGACTATATGCCACAGAACAGATTAACAGTTGCCAGCAGTCAACAACAAAGGAATAGTGTGAGCGAGAATTTTAGGGCAATGGAACTATTCTGTATCCTGACTGTAGTGGTTGTTGCATGAATTTATACACATGTTAAAATTCTTAGAAGTGTATACCACAAAAGGGTCATAATTACTGTATTTCAATTGAAAATATAAAAAAGGAAAAGAAATAAAAATTCAGTAACACATGAATTATAAAATTTTAACTAACATAATCAAAGACAAAAATATTAACCCATGATAATAGGGCATATTTAAATGATATTAAAATATAACATAATTACGATATATAAAAATTCATCAAGCTATGCCATTCTGATTTATATACTTTTTGAATTTGTGTTATACTTTAATACAAAGTTCAAAAGTGTAAATAAATAGTTTATTTGCTCAAGCAGATGTACTGTTATACAGTCAAAAATACTGATTTTGTTGATTGAATAACATGTTGGGAATATCGTTTGTTGGTCTGGAGTTGGGGCATGATTTTAAGCAACTGTAATATGTTTTTTGTTACTTCAAACTTTACTTTAGGGCAAATGGGCATACTCACCAGCTTCCTAAGATTATGGCATGAAGATATGGATTATTCAATTAACATTCTGTTCTTCTCAACTGTTTATCATTTAAAATATCACATGACATTCTGCGTGTCTGCTGATATAGCAGCCACCACTTCCCCTCACACTGTGAAAAGTTATGTTATTATGCTCAGTGCAACTTGGACTGGAAGTGTTGGTCTGCCCAAGTAATGGCATACTGCCTGATGATCTGCAGATTCTAGAGTTCAATAATGATACAATGTGTCTTGCATTTATATCATGTTTTATATGTGTATAGGGAGGATGGGAGGAAAAGGAAATGTACTGGGTGTTTGTTAAACAGCAGGCGTTAAGTGTTTTACATTTACTGTTTTACTCAATTCTCACAATTACCCATTTAGGTCAGAGTATAATCCCCTTTTTACAAATGTGGAAAATGGCTGCAGTGACTTTCCAAGGTCTCCAAGCAAACAATTGGCTTAACTAGGAGTCAAAACTCAACTCCATGTGCCTGAAAACCAGAATTACCAAGATGTCTGACATCCTAACCCCACTGCTGGAGTCATAAGGCCTCCCAGACAGAAGGATGGTTTCTGCTGTTAAGGCAGTTACACAAGAGGGTGCATTGCTATTTATGGGTTGACAACACCTTTTGCCACATGGCTGGGCCCACAGAGCTTCTGAGTCATGTGCATGCCCTAGGAATGTGGAATGTTTTGCTCCCAGTGAGTGATTACATCAGCAGTTGGATGAGGCCATTAGTATAAATACCACAGTACCTCAGCCTCAGGAACACTGAGCTCCATACAAATCTCATCGCTTCAAATACTCAGCCTAAATTCTACAAAGTGATGGAAATTTGTCCTTAAGTGACAGCCTCCTTACCACAGGACTTATGGACTCATATGCCTGGATTTCTTCCATGGACAAATTCCAGCTGTCCCACCTTTTGATGATTTATTTCAGATACCTTCCAGGCTTTACCCAGGAACTCCACCATGAAAAGACAGCAGGAATTCTAGGGAGTTGTCATGGCAACCCCTAGATATCATCTTCAGAATGCCCCATGGCTGTTGAGTCCAGATTTATCACAATTATATTTCTATATGGAAGAGGAGCTTCTGCATAAGCAACCAGGTCCTAGTAAATGGATCTAATTTGTAATTTTGTGGATTGTTCTAACACGTCTGGTAGCAAGATTTTAAGGAACTTCCCTTGGATGTGGGCTTATGGGGGTGGCTGCTTGCCAAATTTTCATGGGACTGTACTTCAAATGTCATTGGTGGGAAAAATTATCCAACCTTTGCATTTTGTCAAAGAAAAACTTAGAGTCATGTTTTATGAAGGCATTTAATGAGAAATTGGGACCAGCTGCCCTTTTATCCTTAAAGTGAAGAGGGTAGTAGCATGAGTACTTTTTTCAGAGATCCTCTTTTTTTTTCTTCTTTGTCTCATGATCCATTCTTGAAACAATGGCAGCACAAAGCCCAGTTACACAGTATCTGCAACCAAGCAGAATGGTTCTGGGGCTGTCCAGCACCTTGTGCAGTGGGTGTTTGTCTAGTATTGTCATGGCAATTTTTATTGCATCTTATGATGTGCACAGATGTGCTTGGTAAGCATCCCAAGAGGAAAAGAGACGCTGCTCAATATCCCAGTTCCCAAATGATGCTACCTTATAGAATCACTTTCTGGGCTACCTCCTTTGGGATGCTGTAACCATTTAAAGTCTCTGGATTTTGGTGTTTTAACAAGGGTTTAATTACTAAGGTAAGTGTATGCACCTGCTAAGGCATTCCTAATTATTTGATAATGGTGCAATCTTTCTCAATACAGCCAGTTTTGTGGTGTAAGCTGCACTAATGAAGCACACTGAGAGAACACATTCCCCCAATGTTGGGGGAGCATATTTAAATTAAATAAATTTGCAAAGAACTGAATTTTTACCACTGGCCTCAACAATTATGCATCGGTATCTCATGCTGGAAGCCAGTATGCACAGTGGCAGAATGAGACACACTTCCTCTTACTTTTGCTCTTCGAAGTGTCTTAAGTGAGATAGTGTCACTTTAAAAATTGTATCTTGTTCCAACTGCTTCACACACCCCAACTTGTCCTGTTCCGATTTTGAAAAACTAAAGCCAATAAACTAGCTTTTTTGTTGTTCACTTGGCAACTGATAGAAGCGCTATTTTGACAATGCTGAAAGTTTTTTTTTTTTTTTCTTTTTCCACCTGATTCTTACCATTGCCACATGTGGTCTGTAGTGGGTTAGTAATAAGATCTTTGGTATAATATCTGCAAATTAGCACCTTGCATTGCAGCCTCACTGAAAACTTGCTGATGGTTTGCAATTGTAGTAAGTCAGAGTTGACACTATATCCAAGTGTTTCAAACTTTGTTGTTTTGGACTAAAAAAAGAAGGCTCCAATGGGCAGATGGTTTCCAAATCACTGCGAGAAGCTACGTTAGCGAAACACCGCATCTCATTTCTCAAGCACACACATGCATTTTAGTACACCAAGTTACTCTGGGAAAAATACATACACTGGTCTAAGCTGGTTCTCTCTACTCTTTTGTGTTCCTAATCATCTGCTTTTTCCTACCAAAATATTTTAGTGAATCAGGCCAGTGCACCACTTTCCAGAGGGATATCATTAACATAAGTTTCCACGTAGAGAAAAAATAATGTCCTTGATCACCCATTTTTTCCTGAATGGTTGTGTAAACCAAATTGATTTTCTAAATTTTCTGATAAAATAAGAGCATTACTCTAAATACACCAGTGATCTGCCATGGAGACTTTAAACTATTCACAGATGACAGCCAAGACAAATGAGCCATGGGTAAGGACACATACAAATTAAAAACCCTTACAAATAAGGGTTGAGGGATGAATCGAGCATTCAGAGTGGTAAGGACCCAATGCCAAAGACTGCTAAAGGACAGCTTTCAATTGAGCCAGGGGTCAGATGCCTTTTCTGCCATCACAGTTAACCATGCAGGTCTGACTCACGCTACCCCTGTTTTATCACACCATCAAACAGGGCTGGAGCGTGCGGCAACTGGGGACCAGTAAGAGGCACGGTGGGAGGAGTGCTGGGAGCAGAGAGCACAACTTGCAGCGCCAGGCAAATCAAAAGGAGGAGGGGGCCTCCCAGCTGATTGCTCGGTGTCCTAGAGATTTCTGTTATTAATGTGGCTTGGGGCATGTACTGCTGATAATTACTGCTAGCTGGAATAATTAATAAGAATAATTGCTCGGCATGGAAAGGGAAAGGGAAGTTCTGGGAGGAGGAAGAAACAGGCTGGGGGAGCAAGAGACTCCCCAAGCGCATTTATACAGACAGGAAGTTCAGCAGCAAGCATCCTGAGAATCGAAGAGTTGTCTGGATGCCAAGGGCAAAAGTTAAGAGATATCGAGTGAGGCTGAGTTCGATAGTCTTATCCTGGAATGCAGTGGAGAAGAAGCCTGCCATGGCTTCGGTTGGGAGGGGACTCCCTTTGGAAATGATAGGTGGAGCCTGTGAAAAAAAGATATAGTGTGAAGGGAATTAAGAAGTGGCTTTAAATGAGCAGGTAAGTATGTGTATCAGATATAAACCCAATCATGGCAGCATGAGAGCAGCAAAAAAGAAGACAAGTCAAGAATGATGTCCCAAGGAGAGTTTGGGAGAGTTTAACCCAGCTTGAAGGAAGAAAAGCATCCATTAGAAGCAAAGCATTCGTGTTGACAGTGTGTAAAATAACCACAATTCTGATGTAATAGGATTCATTTTCTCAACACTACATAGAGAGTTGCCAACAGAGCTCTTGATGTTGTAGCTTTCTACATACCACACTTAAATATTCCCCCAAAGGCAGGACGAGCATATGCTTGACAAAACCTAAAGAGGTGAGGAAACTGGATGTGAAAACTTAAGTGTAAGCAGCAGATGGAATCTGGCGGCCAGAATTCTGATAATGACATGCAGAAGGTGGGGTCCAAGCCAAGTGCTGGGTGTTCACTGTGACCCTCTGCGGGAGATGGGGCACCGTGTGCAGGGTTGTGTTATGAGATAAGAGAAGCCCATGAAGGGAAGGAGCGACTACATATGATTCCTTTTTCCTATAGGAATTATCCAGGAAGAGCAATTAAAGTCGAAAAAGATGGATTTACCAAATTATCCCTACCCTACATTTGACGCTAAGCATTGCATTACAATGGATAATGCTCTTAACCCTCTCTCCATCTTTGTAACATAAATGGATTATAATTGTAAGGCAAGGGAAGGAATTGGGCTTTCCAGGGTCCTACTGCTGCTCAGAGTGGAGGTGATACTTCCCTCATCAAGGTCCTATAAGCTTGAGGTGAGTCCTTGCTGAGGAAGGGTTTTGTATGCCCCGAGGACAGCTGTTGCTCATCTTGGTTTGAGTCACACTGTGTCTGTACAGCATTTAGGGAATTCCAAAGAGCAGAATACTAAATGACCAATGCCATTTTAAAGGATGTGGCAAGAAAACCAAGTGTAAAGCAGGCTCCTGATTTTAGGCCAGGAGACAAGGCCAGATAGTGCCATCATGTGAAGGCATGGTTAAAAGGTCCTAGGGGAAGGCTTAAGTCCTAGGCAGCTTTGCACATGCTAACTGAACATAGCATTTCTTGGCAAATAAGAAGCTATACTAGACCTTGAAGTTGGTAACTCTCTTTAGGTGACCTTTCATCTTTAGTCTTGCCCCTAGTTCTACAATTAATGGCATTGAAGAGGGTGATGGTCAGGCACGAGGTGGGGTTGGTGGTATTTAGTAATAGCTATGACAAGGCTAGCAGAATCCGAAATAAGCCCTGAGTATGCCTTGGCACCTGAGGAAACTCTGCAGGTTAAAAATGTACCCAGTGTTTGTTTCTCTCACAGCTTTCAGAAATGATGGTTGAAGTATGAGAAATACTGGTACAAATCATTGTGTTGGAGTATATGGACCTGTGAGGGCTGGGAAGCAGGGTGGTGGTAGGAGGGAAGGAAGGGAGACTCCAAGTTTGGAGAATTCATGATTCAATCCTTAGGGAAAAGAAGAACGCAATCAGCATCCTTGTCATCCTGTCCAGTGGTAGGACATCTAGAATACCAGCTCAATATTCTAGCTGATGCTGAGGAAATGAGAGAAAACTGTTAGTGAGGTGCACCAGAGAGCTCAAAAGCTTTAAAGTCATACACACGGGACTGAATCCTGGCCCTGTGACTCACCACGGAGACCTTAGACAAGAAACTTACCTCCATATAATGTGGACAACAAGGTGTCAGGATTAAAGCAAAATATGTAACTCGTTGCCTGGCACGCAAATACTCCATTTATTTCCTTCCTTGGCATTTCTAACCTTTCTCCTCTTCCCATCACCTCTTCCTTTAACCCTCCATAAACAATTAAATACCCTACTTATGAGAGGGTTGAGGAAGTTCCCTGGGTAACTTGCTTTATGATGTTTGAGCATCAAGTCATTTTTCTTTCCTTGTTACGGTCTCAGCAGTTTCTATTCTTGTTCTAGCAATGTGGTGCCTGCACCCAGTCAGCAAATATTTACTGGGCGCCTCCTAGGGGTCAGGAAGTATGTCTTTTTCCAGTCCATCTTGTCCAGATACCAAGACGAAAGCAGTCCCAGGGAACAATACATTGAGGTGAATTCCCTGACCCCACACTTCTGAAGGGAGGCCTCCACAGTGCCACCAAAGGACAGTGACTTGCAGAGACAGTAGTAGGAAGAGAAGATGATCATCAGCTGTTATGATAAAAGATCTTATCCTTCAACATGGGTAGTTCTGATGTGCTTATTACATGCCTGGCATTGTTTTAAATGCTTTCTATGCATTAACTTATTTAATCCTGGAAACAAGTCTAAGAGGCAGAGAGAATCACCATTCTACTTTAGAGATGAAGAAACTGAAAGCTAGTGAGACTAGGGACACTAGGGCTGATTCCCTTGGGTCTAGGTCACAAAGGTAGTTTGTGGCCAAGTTGTCTGGATCTGGAGTCTTTTCTCTTGACCGTCACAACATGTGATCACACTTGTCATTCACGTCTGCACTTTGTACCCATTAACAAAGCAAGACAGGTGTATTGCATCTTCCCCTTCTCCACGCTAAGCTGGTTTTCAATGACTTCTCTTCTTTTGTAAGGCTGCTCTTAGTGTTTATTTTCTTTCTTTCTTTTTTTTTTTTTTTTTTTGAGTTGGAGTCTCACGCTCCCAGCCACCGCAGCCTCAACCTGCTGGGCTCCAGCGATCCTTTGGCCTCAGCCTTCCAAGTAGCTGGAACTACAGGCCCGCAATACCATGCCTGGCTAGTTTTTGATTTATTGTAGAGACGAGATCTCGCCAAGTTGCCCTGGTGGGTCTCGAACCCACGGGCTCAGGCAATCCTCTCACCTCATCCTCCCAAAGTGCTGGGATTACAGGCTGAGCCACCGAGCCCGGCCTATTTTCAATTGATTTAATCCTTATTAAATGTTAGCTTGAGATCAGAGGGTGCTGTATTTATACTGTTTTACAGCATCCTGAAGCTGGAATAGCATGTTACCTTTGTTTAGATTTTGGTCTAGATAGATGTCTCCTCTTATCTCTCAAAAGAGAGGCCCAACATAGTTGTAGTAAGTTTCCGAATTATCGAGAGACCAAATTCAGCCAAAGGTGAACTTGTGTCAATTTACAAAGCGAGTCTTGTGTTTAGCAGAGTTTGAGATTGAGACCGTCTCAAGCAATGCTCTGGCAGTACCAAGTCCTTAGAGACTAGTGGAGGAGGGAAGTGTGAGGCTCCTGCTTGCCTTAGGATACATTCCATCCTTGAAGGGACTTGCAGGGCAATCTGAAGTCCCAAGGGAACCAGTTCTCAAATATAAGTTTTAAACCATTTGCCTTCAACTTGGATCCTCTAACAGTAATTCCCTTGGGATTCCACCACTGGCACTCAATCTAGCCTCATCTTCTAAAGTTAGGGGCATGTCTCTTTCCAGCTATGCTTAAGGCTACTTTACTTCTCAAATTCTTCAAACTGAGCTAAATTGCCCCAGTGCCAGAGGAACAAGCAAAACACTGGCAGGGAAAGGCAGCTTTCAAATCTCTTCTCGCCATGGTTCCTTGGGGACAAAGCCATATCAGAGGGGACCAGCCCTTTAGCCTTCTTGTGTCCCCACTCAGTTGTCTGGCTCAGACCAAACAGACTTTGCTCTATTTTCCTGGCTGTAGGTCCTTTCCTTCATTTCTGTTTACTGATCTCGAGATCCCTCTCCTTTTTTAGGATGAAGGTTCAGCTTTACAGAAGCAGAAAGAGCATGGGTATGTTTTAAATTTAGGCTCATAGGGGCAAAAATAAAGTCTGTTTTACTTGTCATTTATATTCAGTGCCTAGAAAAGTAGGGGTGCAATGAATAAATGGGATCAAAAGACAGAACATATTCTAAAAAGTAGAATATACATGAATAAACCTTTTCATGTATCCAATTAAAGGGACGGTGAATGGCTTAGTTACCTAAAAATGTCTTTCCCTTTTATCCTATCGTATTTATTTTATTTTATTTTTTTGAGTAAAGTTAGTAGGATTCCATCAATCCTTGTAGAAATTTTTTTTTAAGAGACCTTGAAAACTAGCAGCCATCCACCACAGGGAGAGATATAGCACAGTTTGGTGAAAAACAGTCCAGATGTCAAGTTAGAGTATTCTGTTCATGGATCCCTGTCCACGGAGCTGAAGATAAATTCCTTCACTCCATGAAATCTTAATTTCTTTGCGGAAGATTTGGGCCAGATGACCTATGACCCAACGTATCACTTGAGATGTTAAAAGATACACCTGTTGGACGAATCAACTAGAAGTGGCTTCCAAAAATAATAAGAAGTCCAGAGGCAAAAGGGTTTCAGGGCTGGCTGGTTCAACTACAACTTGAAGGACTAAGGTTCTCTCCTCTTTCTGCTTTGTCCTTCTCATCACATTATGCTTTCCTTCCAGGCTGGCTTCCCTATAGGGCCCACTACAACTGCCATAGGCATTATAGGCAGGAAGCAACATTCAGGTGAAAGAAACTTCTCTGTCTTATATCCTTTCTCAAAAAAACCCAACAGGCCTTCCTCATGTCTGATCGGAGAGAATTACATCACCATCACTTGGTTTAGATCCTCAAGGACTTAGGTTCTTTGAGCTTCACCCCCTTGGGATGGGAAGGGCTCAGCCACTTATAAAGGTAGGCAAGCTCCAAGGAAGTCTGGTAGGAAGGAAGAAAGAAAAGGATGATGATTGGCTCTGAGGCCAATAATATCTGTCACAAATATGATCTGAAAGGGATAAGAAAGATAAGAAGAAAAGTTTGATAAAAGAAAAGAAGGGCAGGAGACAACAGAAAGGCCCCCCAACATGAGAAGTTCTCAAAAAGCAGGACTGTTGCATGCTGCACGTGTTTTTTTAAGCAGTCCTGGGGATCTGCACCGCCTGTCCCTAGCTGTAACTTTCCAGTCACTGGAACAACAAGACCCCTTTGGTTGCCAGTTGAAGAGGCCTCATACAAGTTTGTAAAAATGAGAAGGAACTTGCTCTAATAGTTCAGTGACTCCACTGGAATCCCAAGAAGGGCTTAGATCAGCCATGCTGTCTTCTTCTATATAAGCCAGGAGAGACAGTCCCACAACACCCATCCTCTGAGCTTCTCAGTATTACTTTTCACTTCTTTCTGTGTCCTGTTCTGGACATTTATACATTACCATTCCATCTGCTTGAAACCCCTTTCCCCCTACCTATGATTTATACTTTTCTACCTTTTTTTAAAATTTAAAACAAAAATTTTTTTTTGGAGTTGGAGGCTCACTCTGTCGCCCAGACTGGAGTGCAGTAGCCGCTTCCGGCCACCGCAGCCTCGACCCGCTGGGCTCCGGTGATCCTTCTGCCTCAGCCTTCCAAGTAGCTGGAACTACAGGCATGCGCTACCATGCCCGGCTAATTTTTTGATTTATTGTAGAGATGAGATCTCACCAAGTTGTCCAGACGGGTCTCGAACCCGCGGGCTCAGGCAATCCACTTACCTCAGCCTCCCAAAGCGCGGGATTACAGGCTGAGCCACCGAGCCTGGCTACTTTTCTACCTTTAAATCTCAACTTAGAGAGACCATCTTACTAAGTGAACTTTCACAGACACAAAGAACTGAATACCACATGTTCTCACTCATAAGCAAGCCCTGATCACTGGTCACAGGAGCATGAAGGTGGGATTGGCAGATGCTGGATACTGCTAGGGGAGGGACAGAGAAAGGAGAGGGCGGCACGTGTCAACACACTGGGTTCCTGCTCCACCATCAGGGGGAGGGAGAGCCAGCTAGAAGCCCAGACTTCACCTGCATGCAACCTACTTATGTAGTAAATTCTCATTTGTACCCCACAACTCTAAAATAATAATAATAATAGAATTTCAGTCTAAGTGTCCCTTTCTTCGGGAAGCTGTTTCAGACCTTTAAGATTCTGGCTCTGTCTGGCCTCTCCCTGACTCCATTGACGACTAATTGTACTTTAACATAATTGCCTTTCTCTTTGTCCGTCCTCCCCACTAGGCAGCATCCTTCTTCGGAGCAAGGACCATGTCATGCACCTGACTATTCCCAGCACACAGAATGGGGATCTCCCACTCAAATAGAGCTCAAAAGGTGTTTGTTAAAAATAATAAATAAAGAGTAGGAAGAGAGGTAAAAATAAGTTATAACTGATGGTCAAGGCTTTGGAACCACTAGCATCATTGTGCTTACTAATGAAAACATTAGCTAGTTTGGTTCTAAAGACCATCACTTTACCCATTAGGAAACTGTTGCCTGAGATTGCAGCTTGCTGTGTCTAACCCGGAATCTACAGCACAAGGACTTTGGATGCTGTAGGTATTGGTGTGTATCTGTAGAGAGTACTATATCCTTTTGTTTTTCTCAAATCGGTTAGATTTAATGAGATCCTTTCTATCTTATTTTCTTTTTCTTTTTTTTTTTTTGAGTTGGAGTCTCACTCTGTTGCCCAGACTGGAGTGCAGTGGCACGCTCCCGGCCACCGCAACCTCGACCTGCTGGGCTCCAGCGATCCTTCCGCCTCAGCCTTCCGAGTAGCTGGAACTACAGGCGCGTGCTACCACGCCCGGCTAATTTTTGATTATTGTAGAGATGAGGTCTCACCAAGTTGGCCAGGCAGGTCTCGAACCCGCGGGCTCAGGCAATCCATTCACCTCAGCCTCCCAAGGCGTGGGATTACAGGCTGAGCCACCGAACCCGGCTCTTATTTTCTTAAATATGATATAAGTCTATCCTGAAGGTGGTACTGAGTATAAGGTGAAGAAACATTGCCTTCCTTCCTCCCTCCCTTCTTTCCTCCCTCCCTTCCTACCACTGATAAATTATTGTGGCTTCTGTGTGACAAGCACTCTGCTAGGTTCAGAGATACAGTGGGGAACAAAAAAAATGTATAAGGGGGAGCCCCACAAAAACAGGAATTATCTTTTGGAGGGAGGGTCCCTTGTAGTAAGACGTCCCCTGCTAGGTAAGTGTTCTACGAACCCTTCAGCATCAGTGTACCTGCTGGTGTTGTGAGATTCTTTCAACGTGTTTGCCTATTTCATGATGGGTGATTTACAAGTGCACCTGCCTACACTGCACTGAGTGTTCAGTTTTTGATCAAAAACGGCATGACCCCTATGGCCCACCCTCCCTATTCACCCAATCTTGCCCCCAGCGACTTTTTTTTCCAGAGGAAAAAGTTCTCAAAGGGAAACGTTTTGCCAACGTGGCTGAGGTGAAACAAAAAACAGCAGAAGCACTAAAAAGTATCCAAATTGATGAGTTCAAAAACTGTTTTGAGCAGTGGAAAAAGCATCTCGATAAGTGTGTTGCATCAAAAAAAGAGTACTTGGAAGTTGACGGAAGTTTAAACATGTAAGAATAAATACACAATTTTTTAATAAATAAATTCTGATTTTTGGGTCCCCCCTCATATTTCCTGCATATAATTTCAATAAGCAACTGCTTGGGGCAGGGGGAGTGGAGAGAACACAGTTCAAAGAAAAGGAGGAAATTCCTACTCTCACAGAGGAGAGATTCATAAGCACATCCTTGACCTTTCTCCCCACTGCTCATATTCTCCTAAGAGCGGAGCAAACTCCCGATGAGAAGAAACTGAGCATGCCCAGTGAGGTCTCTCTCATTCCCACACCTGCTCTCTGGGCCTGTTTCATTCTCATTCAGGACTCACGTTCTCCTCTGCCTGCCCCTCAAGTCCGAAGGATTCCATGTCGGAACCATGGGAGTATGCATAAATCAAAGAGAACAAACTGATCTTAGGGGATCAAAGACAGTAACATTTAAGCTGAGACCAGAAACGGAAAAATGAAAAGGAGAGAAAAAGGTGAAAAAAGGAAAGTTTTGTGGAAGCCAACGTGGCTGGGAAGAGGGTCTTGTGCTTAAAGAATACATACTTGGGCAGAGTAAAGGTAGAAAAAGAGTGGCTTGGTGAAAGTACAATATCTTTCTGGCCTCTGACCTGGTGTCAGACAGGTTCATATCTCAGTTCAGAATAGAAAGGACATTTATGTGCTTAGCCACTCATTCATTCATTCATTCATTCAACCTATAGCCACTCTCCTAGGCGAAGGAAATATTCTGAGTTAGACACAGTCTCTAATCTCAGGCAGCTAGTGTCTACTGGGGATGCAGATATCTAAGTAATTTTGTTCATCAAACCATAGATGTGCTCTGCTGGGAGACAAGGACACAGGATTTATGGATGGTGAAGAGTGGGGTGTTACCAGAGGTAGGGAAGAAGTGACACTCAGACTGAGTGCTGAAAAATAAGTGTGTCTTTACCAAGTCAAAAATAAGTCTGACTGTCCATCTTTGGTGTCTCCCTTTCCAGACCTTTCTGCCTTTCAAATCTGATGATTATATGACACAGTTTCTTCTTCCATAAACATTCCTCCTTCCAGAGTGATGTCACTATGAGACTATGCCTGGTGTACACAGCATAAAATTTCAAGGCAAATCAGAATTGAAACCAGATCTCTTTAAGAATGAAGTAGCCTCAACATAATAAAATAGTAACAACTTTGTGGGAGATATGTAAAATGGTTTACATCACTGAGAAGTCCCAGATGGTAAACATAAGGAAAGATTGTATCTTAAAATGAAGGTATGATGGATGTGGTTACAAATGTATGGTACTGGCATAGTGCTTGGGGTGGGGGGAGGTGGACAACACTTTTAAGAGCCTAGCATTTTGAACAATTATGATCACTTGCAACACAATTTTCAATGTGTTACAGATAAAAGAGTACCTAAAACCAGTGAGATGCCAAAGAAAAGACTGTCATTGGAAAAGAAAAAATATATTCCTAAATATTCAAGAAAAAGGAAAGAATCCTAGACTCAACACAATGTACAATACAACACAAATAATAAAATGGCTTGTAAGAAGGCAAGAAACATAACTTCTAAAAAGAGAAAGCTTCTCAATTGCCCTCTAAGAGTAGCCTCACTGGAGTCCTTCAGGGAGGAGGTAAGCCCACACGGTAGGTGTGGGCAATGAATTGAGGATGCCAGGGAGACTGATTTGCTCTAGTCCTGTCCCTCCTCTGTGAACTTTGGGTCATGGACAGTTAAAGGTGGGAAGGGGAAGGCAGGAAGTATTCTAATGAGAGTTCAATTAATTCAAGGAATCTCAGAAACCAGGTGTAAACTCTGCCGGATATTAAAAGATCCCTGAGAGGAGACTTAGGGTTTTGTAGCACGTCAGATCAATTTTTGAGGAGCTGGCAAACTCGCAGCTGCCCTGCTGTAGTCTAAGCTCTCCCTAACAGGTCCAAATAATGACCATCCTTTGACTCTGAATGAGTGTGTCTTGAAACCCCTAACCAGGCTAACGCAGTGAGGGACACACTCCACTCCAACTGGTTAGCCGTGGGAGTCTTAGGATGCAACGGCCATTCCAGGATGCTGGAGAAGGTTCTGCCACCCTTGGGAATGTTTCCAGCTGGTTACGGGACTCAGCAGGAGGGCACGGCTTCCTGTAGGTGTTGGACTGGCCATGATAAAATGATGCATGACAGTTTGATGCTGGAGCGAGAAGCAGCAGGAGCTTAATACCAAAGGGGCAAAGGATGAAAACACAGCTGAAAAACAATGTCCTGCTGGAGAGATGTGTTGAGTGGGGCCCCCTCAGGGGCCACTCCGAGGGCCTTTAAGGACTTTATGTCCGCATGATTAGACAAGATGAAGGGGCCAGCTGCAAACTTTAATTTCCTGATGACACAAAAGAACCATGAACAATATATAGATAGGATTTGAATTTGTAATAAGCAGTGGCCTAATCCACAGCAAAGGATAGTCAGTGTGTACCAAAAAACCCCCCAAAATCTCCCGAAGTTTCTTAAGGTCCCCATTCAGATATACCCTTTACTGAGAGTTTTCCTTCAAGCAATTTATCTTGGAGGAGCTACTAGGTCTGGCTGTGGGAAAGCAGTGATTCACTTTTGCTCTAGGACCCTGAATTCCTAGCAAATCCCTCTGTTCTCCTAGCAAGAAGGCAAACTGGAGTTTGTATGATAATGTGCGTGCACCTGGCCGGGAGAATATTCCGGATAAAGGAATGACCACGTTAGTCCACTGAGAATATTTTGCCAGACACTAACCTCTTTTATTGAACTCTTAATCTTGAGCCAGATAGGGGAATTTTAAAACATAATGCTTTCTTCATTCTTAACAGATGAAAACATAACATTTGAGACTTACTTTTTTTTCAAGTACTGTTGGAATCAAATTAGCTGCTGGAAAAGAAAAGCTCAACCTTCATCTTTGTTCTTACCCTTTCAGCTCTAATCATCTCGAACTGTTAAGGTGCATGATAGAAAAAAAAAGTTTAGGTCAACAGGAAGTGGCTCCTGATGGGGACTGGCTTTAATAGTACAGGGGAAGCCAGGGACAAAAGGGGCCAGATGTTTTGACAGGGCACTGAGGAGCAAAGAATCTGAGGAAGGGAAAGAAGCCTTTCAACAGTTCTCAAACAGGGGCTTTTTGTCTCCAACTCTCAGAGAGGTCGTGTGGCATGAGCTTCCTCCTAAGAGGCAAAAGATGAAAACTTCGCACCTGCATCAGTGTTGTGAATACAACATGTTATCCTTATTAATTACAAAAACACTCACTGAGTGAGCATTTACCTATTCTGGGAACTTTACCTACATTATCTTATTTAGTCTTTGCATGACAAGACTGCAAAATTGGCTTTTTCATTCCCATTTCACAGGTGAGTCCCTTTAGATTGAGGGAACTTACTTGTCCACAGATATTCTTGCTGTTAACTGTTGTAGCTAAAATTGGATCTTAGGACAGTGTCATTCCAGAGCCAAACGACAACCCCCTTACGATGACAAAAATTACAAGAAAGATACATGGAACTCCATGGTGAATGTTGCATTATTTCTGGGATCTGATTCTATCAGACATCACTTCCATTGCTAAAAGCAAAACCCTGTAGTCCTCTTGGGAGTATTTATCTTCTACCCACCATTGTTACCCCCTTTCTCCCCCTACCAAATAATAATAATTACAAAAAACTCCCCATGTCATCAGTTTCCATCTGGACTTCTTTACAATGTTGACAGACTCCCTTAGTGTGGCTCGGGAAAGGAGAGCCATAGGAATGCTTCCAGTCCTGGGAGAATCTCAGGGCTAGTGTGTCTTTATTCCTTTTTCAAACACAAAAGGAATGGGGATTTTGTATTTGTTGGATGATAAGAAAATCCTTCTGTGTGATATGTGTGCTTTTGTGAGTCAGCCGTTGGAAGTCATGGTCAAGTTCTAGTGCTCAGAAACTTGATCCTTGCATTCCTCTCTTTGGCATTGAAAGGTACCTCAAGGCTGGAGCTAGCTGAATGGAGGCTTGCCAGCTGCCCGGGTCTGGATCTGATGGCCTTCTGGGCACAGCTGTTAAGGAGATTGGGCTCTATTCCGAGGGGAATGTGTTATCACCCAACTGTCTGGGCAGTGCCGTGGTATGGGTGAGCTTTAGAATTAAGAAGGAACCACTCTCATGTGCTCTCCTTTCACTGAATGCTCTTGCCTCTCTGTCCAGGAGCCCAGCCCATATCGGGCTTCTCCTTTGCTTTCTGTATCCTCTTTGTCCTCAAAACTCAATGTCAGGGCAGGCTGGTTGGTCATCCTGCTGGGGAAAACTTTGTTGTGTGTAGGCGACCAACCCCAGAATCTTTCTGATCTATAATCCTCCTCAGAACTATGCTGGGAAGTGTCTCTGAGAGTCCAGGTTTGCCCCAGGCTGGGCTGCCAGATCCTTGTGCCCTCCCTCCATCCTTCCTGTCTGGGACAATTGAGCTAATTAATGTGACCAAGGAACAGTTGAACTGCTAATGGGCGCCAAGAAAGTGTTGGGTTGTCCAAGACAAATGGCGCTTGGCTCATGTTACTCTATGGCTTAAGTTTCCGTTGTGAAAAGTACTTCAGTTTTGCTTAAATCATCTTCTGTGCCAGGCAGCTAATTTTGAGAACTGATGCATGACAAAGGCTTCCCATCTGCAGTGCATAGTCTCTCCATTCCATCTGACCCACAGAAACTGGGGGAGAAGATGGTTTGTTCACAGCCTGCCAAGGCATTATGGAAGGAAGAGACAGAGGGGAACTCTGTGTGTCATTACTTTGGTTTGCCTAGGTAAAAAAGAGCAGAGTAATCAAGTTAAAACTGTATTTCAATGTCCTCCTCTGAACAGTGTGGCACTGTGTTGTTTCTTTTATCTGAAGATCTGTGGTAACTCATAACTTCTGAGTTGAGTTTGACATGCTTTGTTTCCACAGAAGTAGATGACCTGGCATTATTGAAAAGTAACAAAGGAATTTATAAGATTTTGGGAAAATAGCTTACACCTATTTATGTATTTTTTAAAATACCGAAGTAACGTTGGAAAGGCAGTGAAGTCAGACACACCAGGGTTGACTTCTCCTGCTGCCTCTGACTGGCTGTTTCACTAAAGAACATTGCTTAATTTCTCTGAGACTCAAGTTCTGAACTTGCTAAATGAAGATAATACTACTTACGTCACTGAATTGTTATGAGGAGCCAATGAAATATAAATGTACTAAGCATGTGGCTCAGTGGTTACTTTGCAAAAATGTGTTCAATAAGCAAATTCGAGTTCAGATATCTACCTCAGAAAACTGTCAAATTAAATATACCAAGGTATGTGGAGGGCTTTGCTCCCAGTAGGTACCATAAATAATAGTACCCTTCCTGTCTCTGCAATATCATCGTGGCTAGGTTTGTTGAAACATTAAATGTAAAATTACCTTTACATTTACTTTCTATACCTCAGGTTTGTTGAATTATCTTGTGGATTTTAGTATTCCATCTACCTACACTTTCAAATCATTGTGTCCCCGGAAGGAACCACATTCTGATTCACACATGACAAACAAGCAAATGCAACCACAAACAAATTCTGTGCCAAGCAACCACATCAAAAACCATGGGTGGGGATCATGCCAGGGCCCCAAGTCATCTGGTCGATGCCATATGTGTCTGTCTGGTTCAGGGCTATAAACTAGAACTCCTTGGCTTGCCCCTCAGGCCTCAGAAATCTCTTATAGCAAAGAGTATATCTACAGGCCTGGATATATGATTTATAATGGTCTTTATGTATTCCAAGTCATGGGGATAGGAAGAAGGCACTAAATGCCAAGCTTTTAAAGACAGTGCCTCACAGAAATGACCATAAATAGCAGCTCAGGAGGCCACTTACATGAAGTTAGACCCGTTTAGGACTAGGGGCTATTACAGTGTGAGCTTATCATAACTTGATTCAAGTGCAATAAGCGAGAAGTGGAGAAGATGACCAGTCAGTGTGAGAAAGCCAAGTGTAGATCAGATAACCACATTAAAAAGATTAAAATGTCCAGCCTGCTATAAATGCCTGCTAAAATCCTAAAAAGGAGTCTGGAGAGACTCATAAAATCATAACTAAGAAAGTAAGGAAGCCCTGAAGCTTTAACCAGATGTTCCTGTGATATGAATGACTATGTTAGTAAATTTTCATCCTAGCAATACAGCTTTGTATTGATCTTTTGCTTTTATTAGTCAGTGCTGCTATGAGATTAAATATTGTCTGGAAGGAAATACAGGCTTCCCTCTCTAGAAGGCTCTTCTCAGTAACCCAGCATTTGTTATCGCAAAGCGCACGAGGGAGTTTATAATGAATTGCACAACAGAGCAGAGGCTCAAGTCTATAAAAAGAGTTATATAAGGGGTAGCCTTATAGAGAATAACCTCATTTGGGAAGCAAGCATTGTGTGCTGTACCAAGCAGGAAACCTATGGAGAGCTGTCTGAAACAGAAATAGACATGAGTATTTATGACCAGCAGCACCAATCGCAATATACAGTGCTAAACACTTAATCTATGGTTAGATTTTACTCCAGATCCAAGCTGAAGTCAGCAGAATTAAATCTTCAAATGTATTTCAGCAGCCTTAAATCCTTCTGATACTGTTAGCGGTGGCAGGGTTCCAAAATGCATTCTGTTAATAAGACAGTAAAGTATAAAATCAAGTTATCTCCTTCAAGGAGAAAAACACAGAGTAAAGGGAACGAGTCTTGTAAAATTACATTCGCAGTATTCAGGCCTTTTCTACCTGAGTTCCTTTCAATTTATTCTTTTACTACCAGACCGTTCTCCTTGAAAAATAGCAGGGGGGGGGGGGAGAAACCACCACCCACTTTTTTTTTAAACTATGAAAAGAATGGTACCCCTGAAAAAAGCCTTAGGTTTTTTTCTTCTTATTTTTACAGGTCAGAGGAGGTTAAGATTTTGCCAATCAGCTTGTAACATGCAGTATCAAGTCTCCTTGGGCTAGCAAAAAGAATTCAGCAGCTGGTATCTTTTCTTTCTCACTTAACATAACTTTTGGTTTACCTGCAGCTAAAAGAAATTTATGTAGCACACACAAGGCTGTTGTTCAAGTCCCCAAGGCAACTCTATTAGCTTTCCCAGGAGTAACATCAAAAGCTTGTTAGGAAAAAGAAAGAAGATATAGATAAGAGAGAGAGAGGAGACAGAAGAGGGAGGAAGGAATGACAGACGGTGGAAGGAAGGAAAGAGGAATGAATAGGAAAGGAAGGAAGGAAGGAAGGAAAGGAGGGAGGGAGGGAGGGAGGAAGGGAGGGAGGGAGGGACACATCCATTATCCATACACTTTAAACACATAACATTGAGGTGCTAGACCTGTTCAAATGAACAGTCAAAATGAAGCCTAAAACTCCCTCTTCATATGTGCTTTCACAGCTCAGAGTTTCTGCACATATAGGATGAGAGACCACCCACTGCTCTGAGATCTCTGCAAGGCACCATTGGGTGAGTTAAGTAATGAATTTTCACCTTAGCTCTGAATTTCTTTGCTCTTGTGAATTTCAGTCAAACTTCTTGATGGGTCAATATGTATCACTGTTGGCAATTTCATGTTCTTTAGGCTTTTTTTTTTTTTTTTTTGCGTGTGAAGGAGTTAGAAAAAGAAACTCCCTTGTGTTGTAGAACTAATGTGATATAAGAAATTGAGCTGTAGCAATCCGTTGGGCAGATACAAAAACACATGAAAGTATAGATTTATGAGTATACTCTATGCCAGAATATACCTGGAAAACATATACATATGGAATATACTGGGAAACATCTGGAGTATCTATATGTAATATCTATCTATAATACCTAAATATTGGATAGCACATACCTTGATGTCTCTGAACAGATAAATATATATATATATAAAATATCACCACATTGAATTATGAAATTGAAGAATATCAACTTAATTTCTAACTGAGAGTTAAACGTCCTTAGGAATTATTTTTGTTAAGCTAAGCAAGTTATTTAAATTATTTTGGAGACTTTTTCTTGAATAAATTTCTGAAACAAAACCTGAAAAAATTTCCTTCTTCTCCTCAACTTTGCTGGGTTCTGTACAGATGCCTACAATCCTGTTATGTGAAATCAGTCTTAGATTTATAGACTATAGTTTACTCCCATTATCGTTTAGTCAACTTAATGAGATTAGGAGGTTGCCATGGCTTTTTAAAGCTGATTTGAGAAGTATTCTAATCTAAGTACAATTTAAGAGGTGCCCTGTTTTAGAGCAACCCAACCACAGGTCATAGATAACTTCAGCAAAGGGCGATTTTGTTGTTGCTGTCCATTCCATTTGCTTCAATGTAAGAAGGTATTATTTTGTGAACTTTTTGCATATTCTAGGTGCCCAGGCTAACGATTGGCTATAGTTTCCAGGACCTGGTATTACTATACAATATGAACAATTCTGGTATTGTTCTTGGCATATTGCTTTTAAGGCTCAACTTTCCAAATTCTGCTAGTTGAAATTAACCTCTTCCTTCATCTAGCCCCCCATTTGCATTGAATCTGATTAAAGTTGTTTCTGCCAGGCACAGTGGCTCATGCCTGTAATCCCAACACCTTGGGAGGCCAAGGTAGGAGGATTGCTTGAGCCCAGGAGTTTGAGACCAGCCTGTGCAACATAGTGAGATCTCATCTTTATAAAAAAAATAAAGAAATCAGCCAGGCATGATGGTGCATGCTTGTAGTCCCAGCTACTCAAGAGGCTGGGGCTGAAGGATGACTTGAGCCCAGGAGGTCAAGGCTGGGGTGAGCCATATTGTGCCACTGTATTCCAGTGTGGGCAACACTCCATTGAGACCCTGGCTCAAACAAATAAATGTTATAAAAAGTTGTTTCTATGCTTTTATGCCAAGTTGTGAGCAGGTAGACTGGGTTCTTGTCACGCTTTATGTCTCCTTCAGTGTATAGAACAGTGCTTCACATATCAAATGTCCTGTATAAATGTCTCTTGAACAGAATTGTCTTTTCTGAAATCTAGGAATTAAGTCTGCCCATAGGGGAGGGTATGAAGATGAATGAGCAAAGGACAGAATCATACTCTAATGGTGGCAGAGAAGAAGTAAACACAAACTTGGGTCCAGACCCTTGATAGGGCATTTATGTAAAACGAAATTAACTTTAAGAGAATTTAATGAGTAAAGTGAATTTTTTTCACCCTCCAGGTGGTCCCTGGAGAGGATGTTGCATGGTGAGAAGAAACAGGGTGAGGAAAAGACACTGCCACTGACCCCAGTATGATGAAAAGACAGGCACTAGCCCATCTCCACTCCTGCATTCCACATATTTCAAAATGACAACAAGGGAAACAATTTACAGTTGACTCCAGGTGCCCCTGGCTGTGAAACTCCTTTTGTCATGGCAGAGATGAAAAAGAGGCCCCCCTTTCCACTAACAACTCTGAGCCACATAAATATTGTTTCATTTCCACTTGTAGCAGTTTATGTTGCTTGTCTTTGTTTCCTCTCACTGGGTCCTGGCAGCTCAGTCACTTCTCTCTCTCTCACTTTCTCTCTCTGTATATATATAAATACACCAGCTCAGAGCGCCTGAAAGTATCCCAGGAAAGGGGAAGAGGCCCCAAAAGAGGCCTAACAATGGCACTTGATGCTATCTTGTGATATCTCCGTTATGACTTGTGTCACTCTGCAGTGATAAAATGTTGTTTTACTTTGAGATCATCTAGATCCTTTTGCAGTATCACCCGATTGCCTAATTTGACTGTTTCCTTCTCACTGTCTGCCCAGAGACAGAGGCTTCAGGAGATGCTCTTGGGAGAACTTGTTAAACCTGAATTCCAAACTTCCTCCTGAGATTTTTGGATTCAATAATTCTCGATGGTACACAGGGATCTGCATTTTAATATACAGATACAGTCCATCCTAGATGATTCTTATTTCAAGTTGATAAACACTGTCCTATGGCTAAGAGGAAGGAAGATTAGCTGGGTAATTTTCTTCTCATGGGGTTTTTATTTTATTTTTTATTTTTTGTTATAGGTGAGGAAAATTAGGAGAAATAGCTCCCCTGCTTTTTATATTTGAAGAAAGAAAAGTTAATGATATAATAATATAATGAAGTTCAATTTAACAAATAAACACAGATTTGTTTATCAAAAGAACTGGTCTAGTTATCGGACATTCAAAATGAGAATGAAACTCAAGTCCCTGTGCTTAAAAAGAAACAGTTATGGATCAAAATGAATTACCATCCTGGCTCAGGTAACAGATCATCTGGTTAGTTGAATTCTCAGTCTGACTGGATAGAGGTCATGGTTTGTCTCTAATGTCAACCTTCCCATAAATATCCTATGCTTCCTAACTAAGCCTAAGGGCCTATTGGCCATGCAGGTACCACGATAACAGGGCACAAAGATACCTCAAAGATCATCTGGCCCTGTCTCCTCACATTGCAGATAAGGAAATGGAAGACTAAGGGACTTGTGGAAGGTCGCTGGTTATTTTGTAACAGAACTCACACTAAAACCAGGCCTTGCTAGGCATTACTTTTCTCACTTCAGCACATTGCTTAGAGCAAGGAGGTCCAATGAGTTCATTCATTCACTCTACAGATATTTTAGTGCACGCCTTCCATATGCTAGGTCCTGGGCTATGTCCTGAGGGCGCAAAGCTGAACAAGACCCTCTTCCTGTCCTTAGAACCTTATAATCTCGTGAGATCAGAAAATAGGTTACATAAAGCCAACTTCCTTTGATTTTTGCCATAATACATCTCTTATACTTCATTGTCTCCTGACTTAGACAATGGATTTTTATACTTTGGTCACATCCTTCCTGACCTTTTGTTTCACTGTCTGACCAATGTGGATCATTTGAGTCAGGCCTCCAATTGAGCACATCTATCTCTCAGGTGCATGTCCTTACCTCTCCTTGAGACCTCTCTGCCATTGTTTTTTGTTTTTTTTTTCACTAGAGTGAAGGCAGCAAATTACACAGAGTGTTTCAGAGATAAATGTACAGGGGAGGGTACAGGGTACAACCTTTTTTTTTTTTCTTTCAAATCTCTTTTTGTTGATGGTCTCTGGACCTGCAGCTTTGGAGACATGACTCTCAGCCCCTCTTCCTGTTCTCAACATACCCAACAGGTGACCATACCAGATATGGTTTAGTTTTTTTTTTCTCTACATGCCTCGCCTTTCATTGTCATGCATAAAAACACATATTCTCTGTTCTTTCATACAGTCCCTCAAGATGGTTCTAGAGTTTATTTCTCTTTATTTGGCATTTTACAAAGAAAAGATTTTTAGTTACAATGGTAAGTTTGAAAATGTCACTGGGGACTTTTTTTTTCTTCCCCAAGGAATAGACCATTTCAATTAGACTTCTCTCATTACAAGAGAAGATGAGGGGACAATTTTGACCGTGACCCTCCTGAAAATCAGCCTGCCCCAGACAAGCCACTCCCCTGAGCAGCTGACTTTATTAATGAGATCACTCTGACTAAATTCTCAACCAAGGCAAATTCAAGGTAGCAAATTGCATTTTACAGCTATAAATCTAAAACTTTATCCCACTGAGTCACAGTACCTTGAGTGAACTCACATTTGTGTCATGGTGAAATGTCTGTGACTCGGAAAAACTTCTACCGAAGCCCACAATACACCACTTCTTGCCACCTTCAAGGGTACTAAGTGATTTTACCCATATGTTTACATCACTTAGTGGTTTCAAAAATACATATAGTTGGTCATCCAATTAGAGAATAAACTTCTGTTTAGGACAGGGACTATATCTCTTATTTTCTCCCAATAAAACCATGTTTTTCTGGACGCAGCAGATATATAATAAATACAGTTTAGCTTATGACCCACTTTGTCCTTAAATTCCTATATAGTATCAGTTATTCAATTAATTGTTGAGTGACTATTGAGTCACTCAATAACTAACCCTGACCTGTGTGGTATGAGGAACGAATCAGCTGTAGTAGACATAGTCCCTGTATTCAAGGATTTTGCAACCTCACTGAAGAGGAAAACACACAAGAAATATTTGGAATAAGAGATCTGGAAGGACCTTAAAGTCTAAATATTTAGTCCAGTTTTCTTGCAGTAGATATTTCTGCTGTGTACTCATATTTTCTAGTTCCCCTCTTTTTCTGGATACTTAAGAAAATTGTATTTCTTGACCCCTTGAAATTTAGGTAGGTTATAAGACTTGTTTGGCCAGAAAATGAAAATGTAAGGAATATGTGTGACATATTGGTGGAAGAATTTAAGAACTCAAGCTCAAGTCTCCATTTTTCTCTTGATCTGATGTAGCCATTATGGAGGAAGTTTCATGATGAAAAAACAGAAAGCCTAAATCAAGGAGTGTGGAGTATGAAGGGCTGTCCTCTAGGACTTTTTACATGATCTAGAAAAACAATTCTTGTTGTGCTAGGCTAGTGGGATTTTTAGGGATATTTGTTGCCACAGCATAGCCTAGCCTATGCTGACTAAATCCTTCATTTTATAAATGACACATTTATAAATGTTAGCTTGTGTGATACGGAACCTCAGTGTACTAAGAGCTAAATATAACCTTAAAATGGAATGGTTGAAGACATCTTAATGAAGGATGTATAACTTAAACTTCACTTTGTAGGTTGTGGATATTAATCCTGGGGAAGTGGTTGTGGCATTGGTGGGGGTGTTAATGGTAGTGGTGATGAGACAGTTCAAGGAGGAGAAGACAAGAAAAAAGTGGGTGCCTAATTATACCAAAAAGATCCATAGTTTAATGTGCATCACTATTAGTGCTTAGCATTTTATTTACATTATTTCATTTAATTCTCACAGTCGTTCCTATGGAAACAATAATCATAACTATCTCAATCCTTTCTATGAAATAGTAATGATTTCTATTTTCATGTCTTTAAAAAGTAGAGCATATTTAGAAAGCTCTACTCAGACTATCTGGAAATACTTCATTGGTAAATTTCTTAACATCTTCTTCCCTGACTTAGGACAAGAGGTGTTCTCTTTTGTTTCAAGACTCCTGTCTTTATTTATGAAACAAGTCCAGTCCTCTCTTTTTCTCTGGGTTGTTTCCTTAATGGTTGTTTCTTCTTTGTTTCGCTATTTTTAACTGCTCAATTTTTGCTAGTTCCATTCATAGTTTACCTTATAAATTAGGCAAATGATTTCCATTTTAAAATAAAAACTATTTAAAAACATGTAAAACTAAAATAACTATATCTTGATTTGCTATCAAGTTATCACACTCTTTTACCATTTCTTCAGGACCAAACTTACTTAAAAAGTCATCTATACACTCTGTCTTTACGTCCCTAAGCCATCACAGAAACTTCCCAGGTTGAGTTACCTCTGACTTCCTGGTTGCCAGATTCAGTGGATGAAATGAGCCCTGGTCTCACTGAACCTATTGACCAGGACTAACCTTGGCTTCTAAGGCTCTACTTTTTTCTAAATTCTTTCTATTTCTTTTATACTCTCCCTTAATCCATTTTGAAGATTCCTCTTTCTCCACTGGTCCCTTAAATGGTGGTCCCATATTTGTGTTCTCAGCCCTTATTCTTCTTACTTTTCATGCACCGTGAGGACTATCTCACCCACTCTTATGGTTCAACTATGTGTCAATATGTTAAATCCCCCCAAATCTATAGCATTGGTTCAGGTCTTTCTCAAGGACCTCATAAATATGTAGCATGCCTCTTAATTCATATGTTACCTTGAAATAACATACAAGATCTGACAATCAAGTTCATGAACTTGCCACCATGTGCTTATGTTGGCAGTACTGTGCAGACAACTCAGTAAGGTTTCATGTCCTTGGTATATCAGTGTCTCACTGCTGTGTTCATGATGACGTGTGGTAGTGTCTTGCTGAATGGTGTTCATTATTGTTATTGCATGTTTTTGTGTGTCATTGTGAGAATGTCGAAGACTGAATTGCAGCAATGAGCAAACATTACATTTCTTCTTAAACTTGGCAAGAGTGGAAGTGAAATCAGGGACATGTTAATCCAAGCTCATGGGGACAATGCCATGAAGAAAATGGCAGTGTACAAATGGATTAAACTTTTCTGAGAGGAGAGAAAGCATCACTGATTAAGAGAGGTCAGGACAGCCATTAATGAGTGGAACTGATAAAAACAATTGCAAAAATTTGTCGAATTGTGCATCAAAATCATTGGCTGATTGTGAGAAGCATGGCAGATCAAATAAATATCGATAGAGAAACAGTTAGGAAAATTTTAACTGAAAATCTTGGCATGAGAAAGTTGTGTACAAAAATGGTCCTGAAGGAGCTCTTGCATCATGACAATGCTCTAGCTCACACAGCACTGTCTGTGAGGGAGTTTTTAGCCAGTAAACAAATAACTGTATTGGAACAACCTCTCTACTCACCTGACCTGGCCCCCAGTGACTTCTTCTTTCCCCAAAGATAAAGGAAATATTGAAAGAAAGACATTTTGATGACATTCAGAGCATCAAGGGTAACAGGATGACAGCTCTGATGGCCATTCCAGAAACAGTTTCAAAATTTCTTTGATGGGCGGAGTAGTTGCTGGCATCAGGGTATAGCTTCCCAAGGGGAATACTTTGAAGGTGACCATAGTGATACTCAACAATGAGGTATGTAGCACTTTTTCTAGGATGAATTCATGAACTTAATTGTCAGTCCTCATAGGTAAAAAAATAAACTAATTCCTTACTACCTTAAACCTTCTTCATCCCTTGAACTCCTTATCTTCATAAATAATTTCATCAGCTCCCTCCTCCTTCAAACTGCAAGCCTGCACACCTGCTTTTTCCCCCATCTTTCATTATAATTAGACTCCACAGCTTGAACCAACCATCTAAATAGCTCTCAATTTATATCCTCCTCCCTTGTCTTTTGGCTATCCCTGCTATTGGTTTAATTTAAGGGCTTGTCATCCCTCATCTTATTAATAATGAAGGATTATCTTCTTAATCCCATTAAAACTCCCTCCAAACCACTCTTCACACTTTAGCCAGAATAATCTTTCTAAAATTCCAATATGTTTGTGTCATGCATCTACATTGTTCAAAGGTACTTCATCACATTCCAGATGAAATCAGAATGTCTTAGCACGTGCACTTGGTCCTTCATGGTCTGATCCATGCCTAGGTCTCCAGCCTTCTCTGATACTACTCCCTGCTCCACGATTACCTCCTGAACCAGACTAGCCCTGAAACAATCTATGGTTTCTTTTGCCTTCATGATGTGGCCTCTTCCCTGAAATGGTCAGTGGTTTCCCCTGGTGTTTTTCAGCTGGCTTCACGTCCCAGAAAAAGGATCCCTCTCTTGGGAAGCCTGAGTCTTCCCACATCAGTACAACAGATGTACCTTGAACATGCATCTATAACATTTCTATCATACTGCATTGAGGTTGTGTGTAAGTCCCACTCCATCAGAAGTTGCTAGATCACTGTGGGGAGAGTCTATGTTATATATTCCCCTTTGTATTCCTATGCCTATAACAGTGATCGCAAACAATAGATTTTCATTAAATATTGATAAATATGTGAATTAGTAACTTATCTGATACATAGATTATGTGAAAAATTACTTGAAAATTTGGGTTGCTTTACCATCTACAAATTAAGGGGGTTGAGTTTTTTTTACATAATTGTCGCATAGGTTGGTTCTAGTTCTCTTCTCAAATTTACTTAAAAGACTACCAATCTGCTTACATTTCACAATAGATACAGGATTAGGCCTTTGAAATAACCCACAGCAATAAAACACAATGTCATCAAGATATTCAGAATGCCCACTCTGGGTTCAGAGCCATGTAGAAAGAAACACTTGGCAACACATAGACTTTTTTCTTGTTTTCTTGTATTTTTGCTTTGCTTGTCTCATTTATAGCTTAGAAATTGCTTCTGAAATGCACACCTTGATCTTTGAAGGTTACTGATATTTCTAAAAAGTAGGCTCCATCATTCAACCTGTTTTCTGGATGAGTCAAAGACACCAAACCATTCAGTGCCTTGACGAAAGGAAGAGGGCTAGGTATACTTCTGTTTAACAAGGAGACATCAGATTGGAGTCCACATTTTGATTTTTCTTGTGTGTGTGTGATCGTACTATAAATTCTTTTCTTTCATTTTCTCAATCTCATTAACTTCATCCTCGGTTGCTTCATTATTTTCAGAACTGTCTTCTTGTAGCAACATTTTTTTTCTAACTCACTAATCTGTCAGCTGTTACAGTATTTTTAATTATGCTTTTCCAATATTTCTTTTCTTGTCGTCATTTATTTTTAATTCATATGCATATATTATTTTTATGATGAAGCACAAGAGTGGCTGTATGTACCATGCAATGTATAGTTACCAAACTTTACAGAGCTTTTCCTCTTGAGTCTCACAATACAATTGTAATTCTTCTACTCTGCTTAGATTTATGTAGAGAAAAGGCCATTATGAAGAAGTTAGATTCATGTTGGTAGACTCTGAAGGGTGGATCTCAGTCATTACCACAGAAAATCTAGTTGTTCTGATTTCAAGCCTTTGTGCTTTAAATTGCTATCCAGAGCAGAAGAATACTTCCCACAAAGCATTTAGAAGGTGAACCCTTAGTAGCAAACTATCTTCAAGGTGATAACTACAACCAACCTATCCCCTGGCATCAAGCACCATGGTATGTGATGAATTCCCTGGGCTGGGGGAGGTAGGATGGAAAATGGGGAAGTTAAGCCATGGCTAGAGCGGGTGTTCTGGAGTGACCCCGTCGGCTGCACTAGGACTCAGGCTGAATTATACAGACTCCAAGTGTTCATGTGATTTGTAATTCTTAGCATAAGCATTTCTGGGACTCTGGCTTAAAAATTAAATGTTCTCTGGCTCCAACCTAGAAGACAGGGAAAAACAAAATTACAATAATCACAACAGGTATCATTTTTTGTTTAGTATTCACCAAACACCATGCCATATATCTTCAATGTATTATATTATTTAACCTCACAACAAACCTAGGAAGAAGGCACTTTATTATTTCCATTTTGAAAATGAGAAAAATCAAACAATGAGGATAAAGCAACTTGACCAAGATCACACAGCAATTGTTACATGACCAAGTTAGGAATTGAACCTATAGGTATTCTTATCCCAAAGTTCTTGATCTTAGGTACTATATTGATAAAAATATTAGGAAGATATAAAATCAAGGGAAATATTGGAAGAACAGTTCTTTCTTTTCTCCCCAACTCCTTAACATAAGAGTACTTCAGTCTTTGGTCTCTTCTCTTCCTTATTTACACTCAGATTCTTAGGAGTTCAGCCAGTCCTACGGCTGCATAACACCTACATGCTGACAAACTTCCAAATATATATCCTCAGCCCAGACCAATTTAATGAATTACAAACTCATATATGCAATTAGCTTCTTGCCATCTCTTGGATGGCAACTAGGTATTCCAAATGTAATACCTATAAACTAAATGGATATCTCCCCACTCTTCTGTCCTCTCACAGTCTTTTGCCTCTCAGTTGACAACTCCATCCTCCTAGGTGTTCAGGTCACAAACTAGAGAGTCTTTCTTTTTTTTTTTGGAGTTGGAGTCTCACTCTGTCACCCAGACACTCAGATTCTCACTCTGTCACCGGAAGCGGCCACTGCAGCCTTGTCCTGCTGGGCTCCGGTGATCCTTCCGCCTCAGCCTTCCAAGTAGCTGGAACTACAGGCGCGCGCTACCACACCTGGCTAATTTTTTTTTTTTTTTTGATTTGCTGTAGAGATGAGGTCTCGCCAAGTTGCCCAGGTGGGTCTCGAACCCGTGGGCTCAGGCAATCCACTCACCTTGACCTCCCAAGGCGCGGGATTACAGGCTGAGTCACCGAGCCCGGCTGAGAGTCTTTCTTGACTCTCTATCTAACACTCCAGTCCAATTTGTTGGCAAATTCTGTTAGCTCCATCTTCAAAATGCATTCAGAATCAACATTCTTCTTATACCTCCTTACAAAACCATTGTAGTTCTGACCATCATTTTGCCTCGTCAAAACTACTGCAATAAATTCATAATTGGCTTCCAACCCCATCTATCTATGGATTATTTTATATAGGGCAGCCAGAGTGAACCTTTTAAAATGTAAGTCAGATCATGACAATCTTCTGTAAAACCTCATAATGGTTCCCAGTTGCACCAAGAGAATAAGTGTAATTTTTACACTGGCCTATAGGACCCTTTGTGACCTGTCTGTACCCTAAAATTGTCTTGAGAAAAGAAGATATTTCTCCTTTTCCTCCTTCTTTTTCTTCCCATTGTTCTCTCTTCCTTCTCCTTTTCCTTCACTTCCCCTTCACTTCCTCCTCAACTTCATCTTCCTCCTACCTCATTGTGGATTTACTCTATTACACAATTTCTGAAACAAAATGGACTTTTCAGCACTCAGTAGTGTGTACTGAATGAAATTCGACCATCCTCATTTCCAAACATCTTTCCACTCAGTCTTGAAAGCAAGAAATGTGGAACTCATCATTGACTACTTCCTGTCCATCATTTACATATTAACATAGTGCCAGGATCAAGACATGGCTCTTAAGTCCATCTCTTCCTCTCCATCTCCACTACACCTACCCGAGTGTAACCCTTTTCATCACCCACTTGCATCACTGAAACAATTCCCTAGGCGGTTTCCCTGTCATTGGCCTTTTCCTTCATCGATTCTCCAACCTACAACCCAATCTATATTTCTAAAAGGTAAGTAAGACATTATTGTTTGGCTTAAAGCTCTCCATTACCTTCCCTTTTTAAATAGCTTTGTTTTTGTGACCTTTCTTTAGATTAAGGATTGAGGATTCCTTGAAAATTTGACAGTATACAAATGAATTTCCCAGAAAAATACAAGTCAGTACCAAAGTTTATATTAAATTTGGAGAGATTCACGGATGCTCTGAAACTATCCAGGGAAGTTTCAGGATCCAGGGACTCTAAATTGATAAATCTTGGGCCATAGGAGAATCTACCAAAATTCTTCAATATCTGGCCCATGCTCATCAAAAGCCTCATATCCCATGACTACCTTTTTACCCTTTCAGACCTAACTCAAGAGAAGTATTTCTTAATCTCCTGAGAAAGATAATTTTCCTCCTCTGTGCCATCAAAACATATGTAGCAGTTATTATGTAGGCTACAAGGATTTCTAAACATTTTATCACCCTAAAGTTCTCAATTCACTGAAGAAAGGAATAACACCTAATTTTCAGTTTATATTCTAGCTCTACCAAAGACTCCAGGGCATAATTGGTATTCAGTAAATATTTACTGGGTGATTATATAAAATTATTTTTAACAAAGGAGGGATATTTCTCTGTTATTTACTCATCCTTTTTTTCCAATTATTTCTTATATCAACCAGGAAGCAGGTAGCTCAAGTGCATCAAATTGCAACTTGATGGTAATTATATACAGTCGAGGTAAGTTTCCCTTCAGTTCTGAGCTTTGCCATTACAGTTGTTCTAGCTGAACTTTCCCATGTCTTACTGCCAAGATAGGGATGAGGTTTTGCCTCTGGTACAACTTTAGGTCTCTGGAGAAATAAAGTTCAATCCAGTTTTTCCCTCTTTGTCCAAATATATTGTCAGGAGAGCAAACTCTACAACCAATTAATCTGCTCATTGAGTCTTTAGCTCTGGGTTTGCAGTCTCTTCTCTTGGGTCTGTAGCTTGGAGCAGTATTTCTCATAGAATGGCCATAGACAGCCTGCATTAGAATCACCCAGGGTACTTGTTAGAGATACAAATTCTGGGTCCCTCCTCAAACCTACTAAATAGTACTTTTGGGAGACAGAGACATGTTCTGAAATTGGCATTTTAAAACCTTTTCCAGGAAATGTTCTATATAATAAAATATGGGAACCATTGACCCAGAGTCCACTCTCATTCTCTATCTCATGCATGCTGAAAGTGGGTTTTTTGCTTTTCTTTTTTACTGTCCTTCATCAAAATCAAACCTTAAATTCACTATGACAGGTGAATCTTCATTTTCTTTTTGTTCCATAAGCAGGAACAAGATTAAGAGGTAGAGGTTGGAGCCAGAAATGTGTGGGCTTAAATGTCTTTTCTGTCATTTACTTTCTGTGTGAAGTTACTTATACTCTCTAAACCTCATTTTCTTTAACTGTAAAATGGGCAAATAATACCTACCTCATAGAAATGTTGTGAGAATCTAATGATGCAACATATGTAAATTATTTATTTAGCATAGCTCACAACCCAACTGAAGTATTCAGTAAGTGACAGTTATTAGTAATAGTAGTAACAATAAACAACCCTGAAATTTATCACTTTTTCATCAAGTTATGTCTCATAGTATATGTATATTTTCATGTAGATATGTATAAGTATTTTATATATTTATAAAACAGATTTCTAATTAAGTCATTTGTCTCTCTTTATTCTCTTACCCAATTTGTTCTGTTTCCATCTCCCGTATGTCTGTCTAGCATTTTGACTATATGCTGTCGTAGCTCTGCATTGCAGGTAGTTGAAGATCAAATCTTGTTCAGCACTTAGAAGATTGTTTCATTCTATCAGGAAATTTTTAAAGAGCTCAGATGAATCATTACATAGACTAATTTTGAAAACCGTGTTTGATCAGTGATACAGTTTTGGTTGATAGCTCTGTTCCTCCCCAAGGAAACTTAACAAAATATTTTCAAAGAGGAACACTTTGAAGAAAGAAATGAGTATAGAGGGAGACTTAGTTGGGGAAACTACCAGGCTTAATAAGAATTGCTTGAAAGCTTTCTCATTCATTAGACAAATTGTGAACTGTATATCATGACGGTGGAGCCTTTTTATCAACTATGACCAAACAGAGATTTTGGAAAGATGTCTTCAGTAACACGAAGAAAATGGTTCAAGGAGATTCTCAAAGATTTTTCTGTAGGAAAAAAAAAGTGAAACAGTATAAATTTGATTTAAGTCAGACTCCTCTCTCCCAAACTAAAATTTGTCATGATCACAGCTACCCTGATGTCATCTAGAAATTTTTCAACCTTAGAAATCTGTAAGTGAGAGTGAAACTGGAGCATGAGTTCCCATTTTTTAGTTTGAAGGTTTCAGCAGGGATTCCATCAGCGCCTGAACTGTTGCTGTGTCCACATGATGACTTTCAGAAGATTGAATAGAATAGCACAAAAGAATAGCACTTGGAAAGTTTCAAGTGATACTGTGAAATGCAACTTCCAATATGCATTTATCCTCTTTGCAATAATTTCCATCTTTAATTCTTAATATGTAAGATCATAAAAGGCTTTACCATAATGTCAGTGGAGAGGAGACTCACACATTCAGTGAAGAGTGTGAAGAGACAGGGCCATTTGTTAGCTATGAGACAGTGTTTCCAGAGAGCACTCTACAACAGTAAGGAGCAGTGGAGGATAAATCTGGAGAGAGGGAAGCACTGACGGGTATGGAGATGGGCTAGCTGACTGGATGGGCCGAGGAAGTCACAAGATTGACTAAGAGTGCTGTATCTTCTTAGAAGCCTTCCCTAGAATGTCCTGTCAGTTTTTTCTTTGCTGATGAACCTCCTCACATTGTCATTTCCTTCAAATCTATAATATATCATCACTTCAGCCACTCTCCTCCTGGTATCTTCTAACTCTTCATTTGTTGTACTTTCATAACCTTCTATCTGGCTAAAATCTAGATAATTCTCCTTGTCCTTCCCTGTGCATGTGTCCAGGATACTAACCCTTGCTGGGGAAAGCCACAGCTGGGCAGCTTGGGGCATTAAACCTTCCCTTAATACAAATTCCAAGATGCTGGGTGATCCTGATTTTTCCTGCTCACTGCAGTCTTATTCTGCATAGCTGCTTTGTCAAACCTTCTCTAAAATCTTTAAATCCATGTCTCCTCACTCTCCCTTGACACTTGTATTAATTAATCACCTCTTTTACTGGAAATACATTTTTGGCTCCCAACCCCACAGGCTGAGCCATACTATTTGCCCCGTACCCCTCTCTCCTCATACCTGGGAATGGAGAGTTCTTGATCACTGAGTCTGTTCTACTAGTTTTACCTTCCTCGCCTTATCTCCTCAATTTCTCCCGCTAATATTTTTTTTCCAACTTAACCTGAAGTCCTCTTCACCAATGTCACTTCCCTCCCCCTTCTTCCAACCAAGCATCTTGACAGAATTGTTAACACTTACTGTTTTGATCTCATTTTTCCTCTCTCCAGTCCACCCAGTCAGTGGCTTCGGTCTCTTCCTAGCCACTAAGTCCAGTGGCCATTTATCATCCCTTCTCTGATTTGGCCCAATCATTCACTCTCAGCCTTGAACTTCTCCATGTCTTGCTGCTAACTTCCTGGCCCACTCCTTCTCATTCTCCTCTAAAGGATCCTTTTCTATTTCCATTCCTTAAGTATCAGTTTTTGTTAACTTTGAAGGTGTTAGATATTTGCATTTGTGTCATTTGTTGATCATGACCTTTAGTCTTCCAGGTATTTTTCTAATGTGAGAGTTATTTTAGATTTTAACATTATCAAGCCTTGCTCTATCAGAGGCATTGAAAATTTTTCAATATTTCATTGTCCTTTCAATTTTCAAGATTTCAATTTTATAGAACAAAAATCTGTTGATTCTTTCCTTTATAGTTTCTGTTTTCAATGTCAGGTTTAGAAAGGCCTTTCTATGATAATATTAAACATTCATCTATTTTGTTCAAATGGTTTTATGATTTAACCTTTAAGGCTTAAAACTTTCATTTATCTAAAATTTATTTTGTTGTTTATTACAGTGTTCCAAATGATAAGCCACTTTTCCTAAAATTACTTACTAAATAATTATTTTCCAAAGATATTTGAAATGTCATCTTTTTCATCCTGTCAATTTCTTATAAGTACTTAGGTCTATTTCTAGACTTTCTATTCTTTTCTGTTTATCTGTAATATTTCTGGACCTATTTCTTAATGTTTTAATATTGTATAGTTATAATGTCTTTCAGTAACCAGTAGGGAAAATAGACTTCTAAACCTTTTTTTTTTTTGGCTATTCTTATACTATACTATAATAATTTCAGATGAAATACAGAATCATTTTATCAAATGATAAGAAACAATTTGCTATTAATATTTTTACCATAATTTAGTTAAGCCAATAAATTAATCTAGGAAAATGTGAACAACTGTATACTTGCAAGCTTTTTCTTCTAAATGTCATATCTCCTTTTTTTTGATTCCCAGAAAAGGAGTAAACTATTTTACCTGCAGATCCCATATTTCTTATTAATTTCATTCCTGAGTAATTTATATTTTTGACTTTGGACTATTGTAAATGAAATTTTTGTTTTTCATTATATTTTTATAGAGGTTTTTATATATTTATTTTGATTCCAGATACTTCACTAAGTACTCTTAGTAGTTTTAATAATTTTGCAATTATTCTATATGGTTTTTTAAAAGAGTGTTTGGTGTATAATCTACAAAATAGTGATAACATCTTTTTACTTTTTTTACATGTTATCTCAGCACCCACTTTTGACTAGCAAATAAACTAGACTATGCTATAACAAAAAAATGATGTATTTTTACAATAGACATTCTTAATCTTGTTTTATATCTTACTAAAATGTCAAGAAATATCAACCAAAATAAAGAGGAATATACATTTTTATTGTATTGAATTTAAAAGTCTATTAGGCATGATATTGGTTATTTAATAGACTTGATGAATATGTATGTATTTTTATGCACCTAGACTATCTTTGGAAGGGTATCCAGAAAGCAGAAACAGTGGTTGCATTTGGGAAGGGGACTGATTGGTAGAGTAGAAGAGTGGTTTATTCTACCTGAATAAACTTGTGTGCCTTTTGGATTTTGTACCATTAACGTGTCAACCCGTTTAAAACAGAAATAATAGAATTAACAAATCAAAACAATCATTATCTTATTTAAAAACTGTTTCTTTAATCCTAGTTTCTAAGGCTTTAAAATTTTTCATTTTATTTGTCTAAATTTATGGGGTACAACTTATTTGCATACATCTATAGGGTGTAATTTTGTTACAAGGGTATATTGTGTAGTGGTGAAGTAAGGACTTTTTAGTGTATCTATCACCCACCCAAATAATGTACATAGTACCAATTAAATAATTTCTTATCATCTCCCCAACCCCCATACCCTTCCCTGTTTCCAGTGTCTGTCATTCCACACTTTATATCCATTTGTACACATTATTTAGCCCTCACTTATAAGTGAGAAGACTCAGTATTTGTCTTTCTGCTCCTGAATTGTTCATTTAAAATAATGGTCTCCAGTTTCATCCATGTTGCTGCAAAAGACATGATTTCATTTTTTATGGCTGAATAATATTCTATTGCGTGTGTATACTATATCTTTGATATATACATATTGTATTATATATGGTATATATATAAATATGCATTTAACTTATATAATATGTATATATAATGTGTATATATAAAATATATTTTTTCCTTTTTTAATCATTCTTTCATGGACACTTAAGTTGATTCCATATCTTTTATGTTGTGAATAGTGCTTCAGTAAACATATGGGTGTAGGTATCTTTTTGTTGTTTTTTGTTTATTTTTGTTTTTGTTTTGAGTCAGAGTCTCACTTTGCCCAGACTGGAGTGCAGTGGCTGCTCCCAGCCACTACAGCCTCGACCTGCTGGGCTCCAGCGATCCTTCAGCCTCAGCCTTTCAAGTAGCTGGAACTATGGGCGCGCACTAACACGCTCAGCTAGTTTTTTGATTTATTGTAGAGATGAGGTCTCGCCAAGTTGCCCAGGCGGGTCTCGAACCTGCGGACTCAGGCAATCCACTCACCTCAGCCTCCCAAGGCGCGGGATTACAGGTTGAGTCACTGAGCTCGGTGGTATCTTTTTGATATAAGGATTTCTTTCCCTTCATGTGATACACAGTAGTGGGATTGCTGGATCAAATGAAGTTCCAATTTTAATTCTTTGAGAAATATTCATTCTGTTTTCCATAGAGCTTGTACTAATCTACATTCCCATCAATAGTGTATAAGCATTCCCTTTTCTCTAAATCTTGCCAATATCTGTTAATTTTTGTCTTTTTAATAATAACCAATCTGATTGGGGTAAGATGATGTCCCATCTCATTGTGATTTTAATTTTCATTTCTCTGATTATTGATACTTAACATATTTTTCATTTGCTTGCTGTCCATTTGTATGTTTTCTTTTGAAAAATGTCCATTTATGTTGCCTACTTTTTAATGAGATGATTTGAGTCTTTTGTTGAGTTGTTTGTTTTTGGTAAATTCTGGATATTAGTCCCCCATCACATGGATAGTTTATAAATATTTTCTCCCTTTCTGCAGGTTGTCTGTTCACTGTGCTTATTATTTCTTTTACTGTGCAGAAGCTTTTTTGTTTAATTAAGTCCCATAGTTTTTAAGGCTTTACAAAATATTCAGCAAGGGGTGGTGAATTAAACACATTTTTCTTTCTATAGTTATTGGTCTGATCACATGACTTTCATATTTGAGCATTTGCTATATTATATCTAAAATGTATCTCATCTAAACCCATTTTCATTAGTTGTGATGTTTTAGTCTTTGTTTTCTGATGAGGTAAAACCAGCATTTATTGAGCATTTAAAAATTTATTGTCATAAATGAGTTGGCTTTGCAGTGGGAGGTGGATGGTTGTGATGAATTTTTCTAAAATCAGGTTTTAATGTCTATATTGTAAAACACATTTGAGAAGTACTCCATGTTTCCCTATACTCAAAAGTTTATTTAACATAGGATTTGTCCAGTACTTGAAAGATGGAAAAAAATTCATCCATAAAACCAACTGGATCTAAAGCATTTTTTTGGAAGAAGTATTTTGATAAAAATCTTCATTTTTTATTGCTATGAGTCTGTTAAAGTTTTCAACTAAGCAAATATGCCTTAACATTTTTTGTGAATGACTGACTTGAAAGACACTTTCTAAGTTTGGGATTTTATATCTTCTATATCACACTGTAGTCACAGATTACAAAAATCATTAAGAAGCAAATTCATTAACGTAAACATTTACTTGTTAATTTTAAAAATATAAATTTTCTTTCATAAATTCTTAAATCTTGCCTTCATCAAAATGGCAATACATATTTATATCTGATAAAACTATCTGAATTTTTCAATTAACTCACATGGCTGTATATGCTCATTGATAACATAAACCAACTCTTGAAAATATTTGATTTTAGGCTCAAAATCCATAATGGTAGGAGCTGGAATGACAAGTTTATCTTACTCCAGAGAACAAATCTCTGTAACTCAACCATATCTCTGCCACTCATGAATCATCAAGTCTTGGCTCTACTTGTGGGATAAATATATCTGTTATGTATACCTTCTTGTCCTTTTTGTGTAAATATATATTTCTTTCTTTGCATCCATTTTTATTTATATGCATCCTACCTCTGCTACTCACTGTGGAGGCTTAACTTGGAGCAAATCAATTAAATCTACCAGTATTCTTTTTGCTATATAATACTGCTGAATCAAAACAGCAAATTTACCAGAGTCTTTACCGTATTTTCTTCAAAGTAGAGGCATGAGCTGGAAAAGGGAGTGAGGTGAACATTTGATCAAGATGACAAGCACCAGTGGATTCCTGCTGTTAGCTGGAACACAAGCCCGATGACATGTATTTGGTGTCATTCCGATGTAGATTCTGACAGAGGCCAATTTATGGTCCAATTTATGTCTTGACTCTCATACGAAGGCCAAGCAAGCTATAAAATGTAATAAGAATTTCTTCAATCAATGTCCAGAGGAAAAACAAATCACTCAGTTACTGACACAATATTGCATCAACACTCCGGTAAAGTTCTCACAAGTGTGTGACATGCCCCCAAGCTACAAAGAGCATGGAGAGTAAAAAACTAGCACAGCAACACCACATCCTAATAGAGGAGCTCCTTAACTTTCACAGCTGTTCATAGGTCATCCGCTTTCTGTTTCTTTCATTCTCATAGTATTCCCATTTTGGGAAGAGGAGGGGAAGAGGAGAATTAAATAAATTAATGAATTCCTGTTCTCTTTCCTTCCAATATTTCAGTTTCAGACTTATTTCTGATCTTGCTGTGAACTCCTCAGTTCCTTCTCTATCTCCTTCCCTACCAGTCTCCTCTTTACAGCGATAGTGATGCATTAGTCCCTTGACATATCATTCCAACTCAGGCTCCTTGTGAGGTAATACAGATTAGTCCCTGATCACCATTTCAATCCCACCAGTTATGGGCTCCTGTATTTTCCTGCTGTCTTTTCTTTTAGATGTTTTCCAATCAGATACACGCATTAGGCACTGTTACAAACTGGTGCCTGGAAAGGTTTCAGAGAAGAAAATATGGGGGAAATCAGCTATTCATGAGATCCAGTTTAATTGTTTCTAATTTTTTTCCTCCAAATCCTGTTTTAAGATTGTCACTACTCACCATGTGCACACAAGAGTAAAAATGCTGTAGGATTACCATTGTGCTCTATTTCAATTATGGCCTCCTCTACGTGTGCACATAGGGTTGGAAGTCAGGGTAATTTGATTGTTGGTGCAGGACAAAATGGTTAACCTGGGCACATTATATTTGACAAGTTTTGCCTTCAGAGCATTGGAAAAGTTACAAAGCAGTGAACATTTTGAAAAAGGTACACTTCTCTCTTTTAAAAAAGAAGAGGGGAGGAGTAAAGAGAAGATAAATGCTGCTCAAGAGATATCACAGGGTATTGAGATGATGACTGGAGACAATGGCAGTTCACGCCCCGGCTCTGACACTCCCTGGCTGTGTCCCAGGCTAGGAAGGTGGTACTAACTTAGCCATGTTTCTGTAAATGTAAATGCGACAACACACAAGAAACAGTCACCCACTCATTATCACTAGCATTTGGTAACATATTTAATACATTCCTTAAAAAGAAGAAGACTGTGTCCAGACAGGAAACATTTTTTCCACGCAAGCTCTAATGCCTTGGCTTCACCTCTGAAACCTTCCAAACCACATTCACTCAAAATCAACCACTTTCTCTTGTATTCTAAAAGCAAGTCAATTGGGAGACTCCACTGTCAGGGAACACACAGGGGTTGTGGCGCTGGAGCCAACTTATGAATTGTTAAAAAAAAAAGTGATATTCAAAAGTGATCATTGATTAAGAATGAGAAAAAAATCACAATAATTTATTGGAGGCTTGGAGAATTGAATTATTTTCTCCCGAGATCTCTTAAGTCATCTTACAGGTCACGTGTCCATGAAAGTGACTCCTTTGGTTCCCCTGGCTGCTCCTCCCCACCTTGGACCTCTGCAACCATCAGCAATTCCCAGGACTCCCAGAGTTGGTTCTGGTGAGCAATTCTTTTTTTTTCTTTTTTTAAAAAAAATATGGGGTACAATTCAGGATTAGGTATACAAGTGGACATCACAAGGTAAAGTTTGGGCCTCCCTTTGGTTCCCACTTTGCCTCATTTGAGATCAGGTACCCTTATTGATGTTGTGTTTTCCCTCCCTCCCCCTCCTCCACCAGTATCCCACTACTGCCGATCCCTTTCTTATAGTATTATGGTAAACGTTCAGGGTCCATTTATGAGTGAGAACATGTAGTACTCTGTTCTTTGTTTCTGTGACAGATCACTGAGTATGATAGACTCTAAATCTATCCAAGTTGCTGCGAAGTTCATGTGTTTGTCCTTCTTTATGGCTGTGCAATATTCCATCTTGTATATGTACCACATATTTTTATGCAGTCCAGTTACAATGTGCAGCACAGTTGGCTCCATGTTTTTGCTATTGTGAATAGTGCTGCAATAAACATGTGTGTACATGTATCTTTTTTGTAGAATGATTTGAGTTCCTCTGGGTAGATTCCCAGTAGGGGGATTGTTAGGTCACACGGAAGGTCAATTTTTAGTTTTTTAAAAAATTGCCACACTGTTTTCCATAGACGTTGAACTAGTTTGCATGCCCACCAGCCGTGTAGAGGTGCTCCCTTTTCTCTGCATCCTCACCAGCATCTGTTGTTGTTTGTTTTACTAATAATGGCCATTTTTACTGGGGTTAGGTGGTATCTCAATGTGGTTTTGATTTGCATTTCTCTGATGATTAGTGAGGCTGAGCACTTTTTCATGTGTCTGTTGGCTGCCCATGTATCTTCTTTGAGAAGTGTCTATTCATGTTTTTTTGCTCACTTTTTCATGGGGCTGTTTTTTTTTTCCTTTCAGCACATTTGAGTTCCTTGTTGAGTAGTTCTTAATGCTTAAGCTTCTGAATTTTACATTCTTACCTCTCAACAATGTGTCCCTCTTTCCAGACACATGAGGTAGAGCCCACGTGTGTGACTTCATCTGCCTACTCCATACCTGAGCATAGCTCTCTGAATAGTGTAGGTATTCCGTAAATGTATGTGGAATCGCCTTCTGATGCATGTCACTATTTCTGATGAATACTTTTTCTAATGATTAAGATACCATGTATCCATGACAGAAGCTTTGAAAACTTAAAAAATGATTTTAAAAAGAGAATTAAAATATCTGTAATGCCACCAACATGAACCTATTATATTTCTTTCTGATCTTTTTGACTGCATATATATTTATACATGTTATGTTACATAATTTTATTTAAAATATCTGCATAATGATCATTTCTATATTTAACCCTGAATTGTGCCCCGCATCTTTAAAATTAAAATTTTTAAAAAATCTAGCTTTCCTCTTTTATCGTTTTTTAAACTTATTACACCACGAAGAACACTTCGAAAACATGACCCTGTTGTGTAGATGAACCATATTTTTGTGACAGTTCCCTAACCTACCCAGTGCACTGTGTCCTACCAAGGACATACTTCCAATAAATAAACACAATGCCCTGTAGGATTCTTTAATGTCCTTATTAGTCTTATTTTATGTGTTGGCCTTTGAGGTGGAGGTAATACAGAAAGCTGAGAGTTGGATGGTGAAGGAGTAGTGAGAAAGATGAGGTAGACTGTAGATAAAACATATGATTAAATTTCGATTCCCCCCCTGCACCAAACACAGGCACACTTCATTTTATTGCACTTTGCTATAATGCGCATTGCAGATATTGCAATTTTTACAAATTGAAGATTTGTGGCAACAGTGTGCCTGTATTTGGTGCAGAGAATTTTTGTGTAGGGGAATCTAAATTTAATCATTCAAGCAAGTTTACTTGCACCTTTTCTTCAACAGCATCTGCTCACTTTGTGTTTCTGTAACTTTTTATTGTTAATATATCTGTTATGGTGACTTGTTATCAGAGATCTCTGATGTTGCTGTTGTAATTGTTGTGGAGTACTATAAACCATGCCCATATCAGATGGTGAACTTAACAGATAAATGTCGTGTGTGTTCTGACTACTTTGCCTACCAACCAGTCCTCTACTCTCTTCCTCTCCCGTGGACCTCCTGAGACACAACAGTATTGAAATTAGGTTAATTAATAGCCCTACAAGAGCTTTTAAGTGTTCAAGTGTAAGGAAGAGTTGCACATCTCTCACTTTGAATCAAAAGCTAGGAATGACTAAGCTTAGTGAGGAGGGCATGTTGAAAACCAAAATAGGTTGAAAGCTAGGTTTCTCCTGCCAAACAATTAGCCACGTTGTAAATGTAAGGGGAAAGTTCTTAGAATTAAAAGTGCAACTCCAATGAACACATAAGTGATAAGAAAGCAAAACAGCCTTACGGATGATGTGAAGAGAGTTTAAATTAAGGTCTGGATAGAAGATCAGATCAGCCACAACATTCCCTTAAGACAAAGACTAATCCAGAACAAAGCCATACTCTTTTCAATTCTATGAAGGTTGACAGGATGAAGAAGGTGCAGAAGAAAAGTCTGAAGCTAGAAGATGTTGGTTCATGAGAAGCCATCTTCATAACATAAACGTTCAAGGTGAAGCAGCTAGTGCTGGTGGAGAAGCTATAGAAAGTTATCCAGAAGATCTAGCAAAGGTCACTGATGAAGGTGGCTATGCTAAATTGCAGATTTTCGATGTAGGCAAAACAGCTTTCTATTGGAAGAAGATGCCACCTAGGACTATCATAGCTAGAGGGGAGGAGGCAATGCCTGGCTTCAAAGCTTCAAAGGACGGGCTGACTCTTTTTTTTTAGGGGGGCTATTGTTGATGGCTTTAATTTAAAGGCAGTGCTCATTTATTCTTCCCCAAATCCTAGGACCCTTCAGAATTATGCTGAATCTACTCATTCTAGAAATGGAGCAACAAAGTCTGGATGACAGCACTTCTGTTTACAGTATAGTTTACTAAATATTTTAAGCCCTTAAGTTCTTAAGAACTACTGCTCAGAACAAAAAAAAAGATTCCATTGAAAATGTTACTGCTCATTGACAATGCACCTGGAAACCAAGGAGCTCTGATGGAGATGTGCAAGGAGATGAGTGTTCTTTTCTTTTCTTTTTTTTCCAGAAAAGAATGCACCAAACACATTCGCATTTATTTTCTTTTTTTTTAAGCAAATGACAAAGACCCAGTTAACCAGCTTTACTTTTTTAAACCTAAGCTTAACATTACATATTTAAACAATTGTCAAAACATACTAAGTTGCCAGCATTCATGCACGACTAGAAAACATCCTTATAAGACTTATATTAAACCAGAAATGTATTGCCATTAATTCCTTAATATCTTTCACTACTAAATACTGAAAAAAAAAATTGAAATTATTTCTGTAGAAGATTCGTCCTGGCAATGTTAACTTCACAGCAGGCTGACACTACCTGGCTCACATTTCAGACACAATGGAGAGCAGATCCATGTTGGTGTTAGTGTACAATCTTGTCCTACCACTAAAGAAACAAGGCTCACCTTGGAGTACCTTTAATAAAAAAGCAAAGTGCATACAGAGATTTACAACAAATTTGAAGACAAAAAAAATGGTCTTATTATGTGGTCCCAACGACAAACTCAAAAGTCTATGACAAATAGGGGCTCCGATGAGCTGTTTATAAATACTTTAGATTAGGTACAATTATACTGAAAGTTGAGTTCATTTGAAATCTTCAAAAAAAATGTTCCTGTTAATCCTCAAATGGTGCTTGTTATAGTTGAACATTTCTGTTAAATGCGTGCGTTGAATTACTTGTTACCCAAGTGTAGCAGCTGCTCCTTACCATTTATCGTTAAGGACTTTAACTGGCCATTTTCTTCAACTTCTATTCTTTCTTGACCATTCTCGACAATCCTCTTTGTAGTGATTTTTCTGCTTAACTATTTTAGTAGACGTTGATACAGATTTGAAGCTGCCCATCCCACTACCACC
>CAUYQG010176376.1:0-21678 GCA_963574415.1 Tarsius wallacei | reverse complement strand
TTAAAAAAATTATTTATTTTAAATATGTGGGGTACAGTTCAGGGTTTTGTATACAAAGGCTCATTATGCAGGTACCCTTGTTGATGAGGTGTGCCCCTCCCTCCCCTGGCAGTTTCCCACTACTGCCAATCCCTTTCTTATAGTATTATGATAGTTGTTCAAGGTCCACTTATGCGTGAGAACATGTGATACTCGGTTCTTTATTTCTGTAATAGATCACTCACTATTATAGCCTCTAAGTCCATCCAAGTGGCTGCGAAGTTCATAATTTTGTCCTTGTTCATGGCTGTGTAATATTCCATAGGGTATATGTACCACATTTTTTAATCCAGTCCTTTTTTGATGGGCAGGACATTTGGTTCCATGTTTCTGTTACTGTGAATAATGTTGCAATAAATATGCGGGTATCTTTTTCATAGAGTGATTTGAGTTCCTCTGGGTATATTCCCAGTAGGGGGATTATGGGGTCATGTGGAAGGTCGATTTTTAGATCTTTTAGGAATCACCACACTGTTTTCCACAGAGGCTGTACTAGTTTACACTCCCACCAACAGTGTAGAAGTGCTCCCTTTTCCCTGCATCCTCTCCAGTATCTGTTGTTTTTGAGTTATTGATGATGGCCATTCTGACTGGAGTTAGGTGGTATCTCAGTGTGGTATTAATTTTCATTTCTCTGATGACTAGTGAGGCTGAGCATTTTTTCCTGTATCTGTTGTCTGCTCATATGTCTTCTTTTGAGAAGTGTCTTTCATATCTTTTGCCTACTTTGTAATGGGGCTGTTTCTTTTTTTCTTTTCAGCATGTTTTAGTTCCTTATAGATCCTAGATGTTAGGCCTTTGTCAGAAATACAGCTGACAAATATTACTTTTCTCAGTATGTGGGCTGTCTCCCTGCTCTCTTGATGGCTTCTTTGGCTTTGTAGAAGCTTATCAGTTTGATGAGGTCCCACTTGTCTATCTTATCTCTTATGGCCTGGGCACTTGGGGTTTTGATCAGGAATCAGTTGCCAGTCCCAACTTTCATAAGGGTGTCTCCTGCATTTTCTAAGGTTCTTACAGTTTGAGGCTTTACGTTTAGGTCTTTGATCCATTTTGAGTTAATTTCTGTTTATGGTGATAGGTAGGGGTCCTGTTTCAATCTTCTGCATGTGTTCAGCCAGTTTTCCCAGCACCATTTACTGAATAGGTTCTCCTCTCCCCAGTCGTTGGTGGTGGAGGCTTTGTCGAAGATGAGTTGGTTGAGAAATTGAGGTTTTGCTTCTGGAATCTCTATCCTGTTCCATTGGTCTATATGTTTGTTCTTGTATCAATACTAGGCTGTTTTGATTATTGTAGCTTTATAATAAAGCTGAAAGTCTGGAAGGGTGATGCCTCCTGCTTTCTTTCTTTTGCTGAGAATTGTTTATTTAATTTTTTATTTTAAAGATTTGGGGTATAATTCAGGGTTAGGTATACAAATGATTCCTGCTTTCTTGCGAGTTGACTTAGAATATGAAGTTTCTTTTTTCTCAAAACCCTGGTGTTTAGGGCATCAGGCAGCAAGCCCCTTTCGCTCAATAATAAATTAATACCTCAATCTCAACCTCTTTTTTATTTATAAGCAAATTTAGCCAGTAAATATTATGAAAGAAAAGATCCCATTGGCAAAATCAATAGAAAGTGTAAAAAAAAAAAAAAAACTAGGAATGAATTTTTCAAAACATAAGACATATATTTTAAAAGACTTATTTGATTGATAAACATAAAAGAAGATGAGTAAATGAAAACATGTGCTTTGTTTTAAATAGGAAGACTGAGCATCATATCAATCTCTTTACATTAATTTAGAATTTCAATGTAATACTAATAATGATTCTCATAGAAAATTTTTGAGGAGAACTTAACCCAATAATTCTAATGCATATATAGAAGGATAAATATATGACACTTAAAATTAAAGGTGGTTAATTAAAGCATGCACTTTTCCCTCCATCCCTGATATGAAAATAAGGTATAAATACACAAGGGTAAAAATATTAATAGAGGAGATTACAGTAGCAAAATTCTGGATGTTAAAATGAGATGAGAAGCTGCAAAGCCATTTAGTTTGTGTGGCAAGCTTGAAAAGTGCCAGATACTTACAGAAATGAGAGTAAAAATAGTACAAAAAAAAAAGAGAGAGAGAGAGAGAGAGAGATTTTGACTGCAAGTTTCTTTAAGCAGAGGCAGTATCCAAGATTCCTTAACCTGTTCCACATAGCTGGATTGTAGACTCTTTCCTATCATCGCAGAAAACTAGGGGTTTATTCTTTGTGAAGGGTGAAGTCAAATGTCTTTGGCCTGGGGAATACTGGCACAATCGAGGGTCATGATATTGCACTGAAAATAGGGATATTAAAGTGAAGGCCATGTAAGTGTTGACATCCAACAATCTTCTCCTTAATTCACTTCCCAGAGCCCCAACAGGCTGACTTACTCTCTTCAGCATAATGTTAGAAAATTCTTTATGAAGGGATTACGTTAATCTAAGATTAAATTCCTAAAGATATGGATATTAGGTGTTCTCAAAAAACAAACCAAAAAAGTGCAAAAAGAAAAAAAAGTTTGCAGATTAGCTTCCTCAGGAAATAGACTCTGACTGGAGATTAGTTTGCAGGAAGTTAATTAGGGAGCACTCATGGGAACCACATCCATGGGAGGAAGAATGGGAGTAAGGTAGTTGGGCTGTCATCACATCTCAAGCTGACCCCGTGGGAATTTCTGGATCATGAACAGCCTGTAAACATTGTCCTGAATTATGACAAGGAAGTTGAGCTTTTATGTCATCATGCTGACCAGTCACTGTGTGCAGATTGCCCCCAAGAAAAGGTCATGACTTTGGTGAGAAAGTTTTTTCTAGTTGCCAGCAATTTCCAGAGCCGCCTAACAGCTGAGTACTGTCAGCTGGCAGCATTCCTAGTAGCCAGGAAATAAGATCTTCAGTTCTAAAGGGAGAGGTGGGGAGTATCTGCCGGATTACCCTACAGTGAATCCCATACTTATCATGTGCGTAAGTTTCCCATTGACTCTTTTGTGTCTGTAACAGGCAAGAAAGGCTGGGTAATGCTGGAGTGACACGTGATCTCCAAATCTCAGTGACTTACAATAATGCAGTGTGCTGCTCAAAGTCAGTTTCAATTTGAGACTTAGACTTCTTGGTAATAGCCTCCATATGGAACATTGCTAGATTTTCACATGTAGGAAGAATGCATGCCACGTCATGTACTGATTCTTAAAACTTTTGCTCAGAAGTGACAGACATCACGTCTGCTCACATTTCATTAGTGAAAGCATGTCACGTGGCTAAGCGTAATATTCTGAGGTTAGGATATATAATACCCCCCAACATCCATTGTCTATCACTCCAAAGCTTAGTGACTTAACACAATATGCATCAATGTGTTGTTTGTCATGTTTCTGAAGGTTAGCTGGTCTCATCATAGTGATTCTGTTGCTCTCTCTGGCATCAGCCAGAGTCACTGAGGTGGTCACATTTAACTGAGAGTTCAGCCAAGGATAAAATATCCAAGATATATCTTCTTTCCCATATATGACCATTGATTAGACAGTAGTATTCGCTCTTGATTAGGGCACCTTGATCCCTCTGCATGTGATATTTCCTGCATATTGTCTCTCATTATTTAGTAGCCTAGGATGAGCTTCTTACATGGTGGTAAGAACATTTCAAGAGTTAAAATGGAAGTTGGCATGCCTCTTGAGGCTGCTTAGAACAGGCATCACATCACTTCTGCTGCATTCTATTGGTCAAACAAATCATAAAGCCAGAATATATTCAAGGGAGGGGAACTAGACAGGGAAGAGAGAAACTGTTGACCATCATTGAAGATGACCTACTATACTCAAATAGAAAAGGAAAACAGGAGTTTTGGCGAATGGTCATACAATCTATCAATGGAGAGTCAGGAAGCATCAGATGTTGAGAGCCTTGAACATGAAAGAGAAACTTAAACATATATAATGAGAAGCGACTTGAAAAAAGTCATGTAGGGAAAAGAACATGTCAAACAACAACAACATTAAAAAAACTTAAAGTTCAGAAACAAAAGAATTCATCCATTAAAAAAATAGCATGGCTTTTAAAAAGAGAAAGCAAAAATAAGTTTTAGAACATAAAACAAAGGTAGAAATCAAAAGTTATTTTAGAAATTTGGGGTTATTAAGTTGAAGTCTTTCAAGAGATAAAACACAAACAAGAATGGAAAATAACAGAAAAGATAAGAAAATAAGAAGATCAGTCTAGGAAGTCCAAGTTTTCATTAATCAGAGAAGCAGAGATAGAGAACAAAGAAAACAGAGGGTGAAAAATTACTGTGTACATAACTCTAGACAATTTCCCAGAACTAAAGGTCATGAGTTTTCAGAATACAAAGCCCACTGACAGCAATATGAATTAAAATAGATCTAAACCAAGGCACATAATCATGATGTTTTAAACATTTGGGAGAAAAGATAAGAGCCTACAAGCCACTGAGGAGAAAAACATAGTTTCATATAAAAGATAAAGAATTGCAAATATCACTGAACATGGCAATAGCGATGCTGGGAATTAGAAGAAAAAGGAGATTTATTTTCAAATTTCAAGAGAGCAATAATACCAGTTTATCATTCAAAACTCAATGAACTATCACAACTAAGAATATTTAAAAATATGCTTCGGGTGTGCAGTGTCTTAAAATGTTATTTTCCGTTTACCAGAATAAGGAAGCAAATCAAGACAGAGCAAGACATGCAAGCCAGGAAGTAAGATATTGATGAGAAAAGAGAGGAGAAGGAAGTCCCCAAGATGATACATAGCTGCCCTGAAGGACAAACAGTATAGATGAAAAAAAGATGAATTTCTTTGAAGACTTAATACATTTGAACAAGCTGAGAGGTAAGTAACACTTCTGAGAGTTTATGTTTGAGTTAAAAATGTCTACTCAATGGTTCATCTGTAAATGCCATTTACATAGCTGTAGGCATATAACCCTGAATACTGAATTACCCTGGAAAGTATGGGAGAGGGAATGTGGAGGCAGAGAGGTTTAGAAAGGGATGCATGAAACAGGAATTCATGCAAAACTAAATCTTCATCTTCCACAGTGAGAAGTCAATAAATATGTCCTACAACTAAAATATTACAAATAAGACTGCTCCTGTTATTGAGAAACAGAAGGTATACAACAATAGAAACATCTAAACAAGTACATTATTCAGTTATGTAAATTAATAGATTCCCTTTTTGGCTTAAGTCAATCTGAGTAGCTTTTTCTTTCTGTTTATTTTGTTTTGATTTTTGTTTTTACACTGAAAGAATCTTGTCCAATATATGCACACAAAGTCTTAGATCCCATAACAGAATTTTTAGAAATATTCTGAAAAACTTTCTAGGTGATTTTTGATGGGTTTGGACTCACTACCCTGAAATATGGAGCTGTGTTCTTTAGCAAGGATATTAAGGAACTCAACATTCAAAGTCAGATAGAGGTGATAGCTCATTTTCCAGGACACCTCTTCATTTTTCCTGTTCTTTTTTTTTTTTTTTACATTTCTTCTTATCTTAAGCTTAAGAGACAAGATTTTATCTCACATATTCAAGTATGAAATAGTGATGATGGGAGCAGAAAGAACACATTGCTTACTTAGAAAAAGGAAACAAAAAACAAAGGACTTAAAGATCAGGAATTTTATCTGATAAAACCATACATTTCCAAATGTACTCTTCACTTTCTTGCCTTCCTGATGTTCCTTCACCTCCCCTGTTCCAAGCCTAGAAGCATATTTTAGTACTTTATTATTCATAAATAAAGCTGAGCAAGGGTAGAACCTTCATTCTATGAAGAAGCCATTTCTTTTGTCGGGAGATATGGAACTAAATCTATATATTCACTCAACAAAGTGGCCAGCTGCACATTGTTTATTACTAGTACATCAAAGGGATAAATGTCTCTCCATTCATTCTGAAGAAAGTAGAATTTTCATAATATCTGCCATATTCATGTTACTGACATAATTGAGTGTGAGATGCTTTAATAATAAAACTATCAAACTTCTACAGACAGGAAAGAAAGGTCCAGTTATCACTATCTGCATAAAAGCCAACAGAGACTTAGTGGCTTATGTAATGGCCAATTTTGAATATCTCATGATTTTGTAAGTCAGGATTTGGGGCTGGTCTTGGGTCTTTCTGTTCTACATGGCATAAAGAGAAGTCACTCCATATTATTGAGCTAACTGGTTTGCAGGGTTCAGGGTTGGTTGCATTTGCAAGTTGATCACTTTTCTGGAAATGGTTGAAAGATTGAGCTCAGCTGGGACTGTTGACCCCAGCATCTACACATGGCATCTCCAGAAAGGTAGTCTCAGGGAAGCTGGAGTTATTATACGACTGGTCAGGACTCCCAGAGGGAACATTCCAAGAGATCTGGGCTGAAAATGCAAGGTTCTTTCTGACCTAGCCACCAAAGACTCAGAACACTACTTCTGTTGTGATCTATTTTTTTTTTGAGTTGGAGTTTCACTGTCGCCCAAACTGGAGTGCAGTAGCCGCTCCCGGCCACCGCAGCCTCAACCTGCTGGACTCCGGCGATCCTTCCGCCTCAGCCTTCCGAGTAGCTGGAACTACAGGGGCGCGCTACCACGCCTGGCTACTGTTGTGATCTATTAATCAAGGGAGTCACAAAGTCCAGGCCGGATTCAAAGAGAGAGGATGTAGTCTCACCACTTTTTAATAAGAAGATTAGCAAAGTTTTGTGACCACCTTTATAATCTATAACAGAAATTATCATGACATTCACATTTCTGGACATTTGAGAAAAAAATTTCATAATACCTACGCTCAATCTAGATGTTGTCCTTCCTACCAAAAGGCAGAAGAGTAATATGTCACTCAGATCCTTAGAAGGAACAAGGAAGACATGAGCAAGATACACAGAAACCCATAGTAGAGACAACTTCAACAATGAGTAAACTATGCTTTTATTGGTATTAGAATCTGGTGTAGTCACTTAGCAGTGCATTTCAGATGAGGCAAAACCTCTGTAGCAATATAATTGAAAAATATTTTGCATTTAAAACATTAAAATGTAATATAAAATAATTTATGTTAAAATAGAAATTAAAATAAGAAATTGCAAGTGTAACGTATAGTAAGAATTTTCTGTGAATAGTTTAAAGGTCTTGATATATGAAAAACTTCCCAGCTCACATAGTGAAAGACAAACACAATGAGAAACCCACGAAAGTAGAACCTGGGTAATAAAAAATAAAAGAGAACTATGCATATGGCAAGAATTAAATAAATCATTTTACCCTAAGATGACCATGTCATATGAGCAGTTTCTCAGCTGGAGGATTAAACTTTTAATATAAAAATTCTATTGTGCCGGGCTTGGTGGCTCAGCCTATAATCCCTCGCTTGGGGAGGCTGAGGTGAGTGGATTGTCTGAGCCCGTGGGTTTGAGACCCACCTGGGCAGGCGAGACCTCATCTCTACAATATATCAAAAAATTAGCCGGGCGTGGTAGTGCGCGCCTGTAGTTCCAGCTACTTGGAAGGCTGAGGCAGAAGGATCGCCGGAGCCCAGCAGGTCGAGGCTGCGGTGGCCGGGAGCAGCCACTGCACTCCAGTCTGGGCGACAGAAAGAGACTCCAACTCAAAAAAAAAAAAAAAAAAAAAATTATATTTTATTTGTTATCATCTTATGTTTGCGTTAAATTTCTAGTAACTGAATATATATTTATCTTCTTCAGGCATTATTTCTGACTCAGTAAATACTTGTTGACTAACTAATTAAATGTATGATGCAGGTACAAACAAAAAATTAAATTAAAAAAGCTAAAATTTTTGTTTCTGTATACCTACTATATAACTTTCAAGAGCCCCACTATTTTAAGACTATAAGGCTTTAACCCAAAGTTATTTCAAGTGATTGCAAATTTCTTTAAAATATCTGCTTATAAGACCCATCAAATTACCAACATCATTTTTTTCAGATCTGAAAATAACAACACAGAAATTCATGCGGTAACAGAAAAGAGCACGAATAGCCAAAGCAATCCTCAGCAAAAAGGAACAAAATGAGAGGCATCACACTTCCAGACTTTTAACATTATTATGAAGCGTCAGTGACCAAAATAGCATGGTATTGTACAAGAATAGGTACATAGGCCAATGGAACAGCACAGAGATTTTGGAAGCAAAAACCCAGTCTCTCAATCAACTCATCTCCTACAAAGCAACTAATGATGAACACTGAGGAAAGAAGACCATATTCAGCAAACGGTGCTGGGAAAACTGGCTGACCGCTTGCAGAAGAGTGAACCTACCACCATATACAAAAATTAACTTAAAATGGATCAAAGACCTAAATGTAAAATCTCAAACTATAAGAATCCTAGAAGAAAACTTAATAAACACCCTTATGCACATAAGACTAGGCAATGACTTCTTGACCAAGTCCCCTCACCAAAAAAATGGCATAAAATATAAGGTAGACAAGTGGGACCTCATCAAACTGAAAAGCATTTGCCCAGCAAAAGAAACCATTAAGAGAGTAAAGAGTCAACCCACAGAATGGGAAAAAAATATTTGTGAATTACACATCGGACAAAGGCCTCACATCTGGGATCTACGAGAAGCTCAAACAAACTGGAAGAAAAAAAGTAATAACCGTGTTAAAAAGTGGGGAAAGGGCCCGAACAGACACTTCTCAAAGAATGACATAGAAGCAGCCAACAGACACATGAAAAAACGTTCAGCCTCACCCATCATCAGAGGAAAAAATGCAAATCAAAACTACAAATGAGATACCACTTAACTCTGGTAAGGGTGACTATCATGAATAAGTTAAAAAACAACAGATGGTGATGCGGGTGTGGGGAAAGGGAAGAGCTTCTACACTGTTTGTGGGAGTGCAAGCTAGTTCAGTCTCCATGGAAAGCAGTGTGGCGAATCCTAAAAGAGCTAAAAATTTGACCTTCCATGCCTTTCAGCAATCCCTCTCCTGGGAATAGACCCAGAGGATCATAAATCACAGTACAAAAAAGACACCTGCACATACAGGTTTCTTGCCACACTGTTCACAATAGCAAAAACATAGAACCAACCCTACTGTCCACTGAACGTGGACTGAATAAAGAAAACGTGGTACATATACATGATGGAGTATTACACAGCCTTAAACAAGAACAAAATCATGGACTTTGCCACAAATTGGCTGGAGTTGGAGACCATTTTACTAAGTGATCTAGCATAGAAACAAATAACTGAATACTGCATCTTCTTGTTCTAACTTTTAAATAGGCCTTGATCAATAGTCACATTAGCCCAAGGGAGGGATCTGCAGTCACTGGGCACTGCTAGCGGGGGAGGGGAGGGAGGAGGCTGGGTGGCACCTGACAACACAAAGGGTACTTGGTTCATTACTGGGGGGGTGGGGAGTGAGGGCCAGTTAGATACCCAGACCTCGGGCAACCCCCTTGGGTCCCCTTCTACTGTGGGAGCTTTCCTGTCCCCTTAATAAATCCTCCTTTCTAAAAAAAAAAAAGGAAAAAAAGAAAGAAACCCAGACCTCACCTGCATGCAGCTTACTTTTGTAGTTAATCCTCGCTTATACCTCACATTCCTATGATAAAATAAAATGTAAAATGTCTGCTTATATTTTGTTTTTTAACTTAGAGATAATTACTCCAAGCGTGTTGTAAAATGTGTGTAGAAGAATACAAGGAAAGTATAGATTTTGTTTTTCTGTATAAAATAATAAAAAAATAATTCTCTTGCTTCTGATGCTGAACTTTTGAAGGCCGTATTATCAGGCACGTTAGAGGATTCATTCTCCTAAACCAGCAGGCACCGCATAAAGGAATTACATTTCAGGGGTAAGAAGGGAAATGTTACTGTTTGTAACATAGTCAAATGGAAAAGCAGAGAGCCAATGATCAAGGGTGATATAAAAAACGCAGGACAAACCATTGTTAAAACAGGGAGAATTTATGGGTCACTTTACATAACTTGAAATCGGAAAATAATGTTCCTAGTTTGGCTTCCTGAAATTCATTATCAGTAACTTCTGGATTGTGAAGGATATTCGTTGTGTAGTCTGGGAAATGATACAAACTGGAGCCAGGACAGGCAGAATCATAATCGATGCTTTTTATTTATGTGGCATTGTAATTATGCAAATGGCAATGTAGCTATCGTCACTCTTGCTTCAGTGCTGAATGGATTGTGAGCATGGCTCTTACAGAAATTTGGAAATATGCTGTCAGTGTGTTCTGCACCTGAACGTCAGGAAAGGGTCCAGTGAAAAGGCTGCAGAAATAAAATGTGGCTTTGGTGAGGCGGTACTTTGTTGAGTTGGTGGTGCGGCTTCACGTAAAGACTGAAATATGTTTGGTTTATAGAGTATTACCCAGAATTTCTTTCTTAACTTAAATATGTGTTTCTGAATATAAATTAATGTTTGCATATCGAAGGAGATTCAGAAATGGAACAACAGTAATATGACACCTGTCATTTTCACTTCGATATAGCTACAGTTCACATGTACCTTCTTTTCCTTCCAATTTTTTTATGTATCTGTAAATATGTAAGTATTATATACTCAATATTTCGAAAGTCAGGATAGCGTATGGTTGGCCCTCTGTATTCGTGGGTTCTGCATCTGTACCTTTCAACCAATTGAAAACCAAAAATCTTTCTTAAAACCCTGTAGAAATAACAATGCAGAAATAAAGAATAAAATTAAAAACAACACTATACGATAACTATTTACGTAGCATTTACACTGTATCAGATGCTATAAATAATCTAGAAATGATTGAAAGTATATAAGAGGGACGAGCATAGGCTACACCCTTTTACACAGGGGCTTGAGCATTCAAGGATTTTGGTAACCATGGGTGTCCTGGAATTAGCTTCCCATGAATGCTGAGGACCACTTTACAAACTTTAGAGCCAATGTGCTTGGCGTGAATTCTGGCATCATCAGCTCTTATCTGTATAGTCCTATACGATGTTTCAGTCTCCTCATTTGTAACATAGGGATAATCATCTGTTATCTAGAGTTCTTATAGACATTAAATGATAGAATTTCCATTAGAGCACCCAGGGAAGAGTTCCTTCCCCTCCCTTCATCCGAACCTTATTGAAGAAAACCTGGCTGTGGCTCATTCCATGGAAGAGAACCTGCTGTGATGACACCTGGGCAGAACTTGCCACAAACCTGCCCTCTGGGGTGCCAGGAAAGGCTTTTGTAAGGGACTGTCTCATAAGAGACTCTGCTACAAAACTTCTTGTCAGGGAAACCGAGTGAAGCTGCTGGTTGACCTGTATTATAGAAGTGAGGTGATGGAAGCCACAGAAGCAGGAGGTAATATTCTTTTCTTCTGCAGATTCTCTCTAGCATCTTCTACTGACAAAGCTTCACATTGTACAGATGGCAAAGGAAAAATACTTAAAGAGCCTAGATCCATTTTTACAGAACAGGCAAAAAGGGTGAATTTGGAGCTGAGAGAAAATAAACTGATAATTGACAGATCTTGTAAACACTTAGAACAGTGTCTGGCATATAGTAAGTGCTCAAAAATAACTAGCTCTAATTATTTCAGTCACATATACACAGAGATGTGCAAAAACGGGATTGCCTCTGCTGTACACATATTTTGTGTGCTAAATTTTAACTCAGCATTGTATTATGACTGTTTTAATTAAAATTTCTTGGAATTCTAATTTCATGCCTACATAATTATCCATCATATGGAAATATAATTTATTGAGCTGTTACACTATTGTGTATACTATGGATTGTATCTAATTTTCAGTCTGATAAGTAAAGCTGGGTGAAATTCATGTTATAAATGCATTTTAAAACTTTTTTGTTACAATTAATTTTCCAAGGTGAAATTCAAAGAATGAACGTTCTTAAAATTTGTATATATCTTGTCAAGGTTCTTGACAGAAATATAGTTCCAATTCATACTTCCTCTTGACACAATAGATTTAAATTATACATTTTTAAACTTTGATTATTTGACATGAAAAAGTAATCTTAATTTTCAATGACTACTAATAGCATTTCATTTTTTATACCATTTGCCTATATATATCTATTGGATTATTAGAATTTTCTTACTATCTTAAAGACTCCTTAATATATGAAGCATAATAATCCTTTGTCTGTTAGATTATTTACAAACAGTATTTTTCCCAGTTTGGCATTTGAAATATAATTTATAGTTTTTTTAAAAAATACAAGGATTTAAATTTTATAATTAAAAATATTCTTTTACATTGCTTTTTCATGTCTTTTATAATAAAAAATTTTTACTTTATTAAAATTATTTACAGATTTACTTGTAGTTTCTTCTAATTTGCTTGCAATTTTATTGGTTAGAGGTTTAATTCTAATGCACCTGAAATTTAGTTTGGTGATTATCTAACATGATATATTTTTCTCAAAATAGATTAGTTGGGCCACAAAACAACCCTTAACAAATTAAAAAAGGTTGAAATCCTATCAAGTATTTAACCAACTAGAATGATATGAAGCTAAAGATCAATAACAAGAGAAATTTTGGAAAATTCACAGATACGTGGAAATTAAACAATATGCTTTTGAACAGACAATAGGTCAAAGAAGAACTTAAAAGAGAAATAAAAAAATAGGTTGGAACAAGTAAGAATGGACACACAATGGATAATAACTTACGGGATGCAGCAACAGCAGTTCTAAAAGTAAGTTTATAGCAATAAATGCCACATCAAAAAAAAAGATCTCAAATAAACAAGCTGATATTACACTTCAAGGAACTAAAGTGAAAAAAAGAACAAATTAAGTTCACAGTTAGTAGAAGAAAGAAAATAAGAATCAGAGCAAAACTAAATAAGATAGCGATTAGAACAGCAGAAAATATTATAGAGCTAAGAGTTCGTTTTTCATAAGAGCAAACAAAATTGAAAAAACCTTAAGCCAAACTAAGACTACAAAAATAAAAGACTCAAACAGAATCAGGGAGGAAAGGAGACATTCCAACACCACAGTAGCACAAAGGATAATAAGAGACTGCTATGAAGGCCTATACGCTAATAAATCAGATAACGTAAAAGAAGTGGATAAATTCTTAGAAACATAAAACCTACCAGTACTGAATCATAAAAAAATAGAAAATCAGAGCAGGTCAATAATGAGTAAAAGGGTGAATCAGTAAAAAACAAACAAACAAACAAACAACATTAAAAAAGAACAGGACCTGATCGTTTTACTGCCAAATTCTACCAAACATTTAAAGATGAATTAAGAATTAGTGGAAATGCTTCTCAAACTCTTTCCAAAAATTGAAAAGGAGAAAATATTTCCAAACTCACTTTATGAGGCCAGCATTGCCCTGATATCAAAGCCAAGCACACTAAAAGAAAAGAATATTATAGACCAATATCCCCGATGAACATAGATGCAAAAACCCTCAACAAAATACTAGCAAACTAAATTCAACAGCATATTAAAAGGATCATTCTTTATGATCAAGTGGAATTTATCCCTGGTGTGCGAAAAGGGCTCACCATATGCAAATTAATAAATGTAAAAGCATCACATTACTAGAATGAAGAACAAAAAACCTATGATGATCTTAATAGATGCTGAAAAAGCATTTGACAAAATTCAATGTCCTCTCATGGTAAAAAGCCCTTAATGAACTAGGTATAAAAATAATGTTTTTCAACCACAATTAAGGCCTTATTGGCAAACCCACAACTGATATTCTCAGTGGTGAAAAGGTGAAAGCTTTTCCTATTCGATCAGGAATAAGAAAAGGATGCCTACTCTCACCCCTTCTATTCTATTGCTGGAAGCCCTAGCCAGAGCAATTAGGCTAGAGAAATAAATAAAAGTCATCCAAACTGGAAAAGAAGTTGCATTTTTTTTCTGTTTACAGACGACGTAATCTTATATATAAAAAACCCAAGGACACCATCAAAAAACTTAGAACTAAAAACAAATTCAGTAAAGTTGCAGGACAAAAAAACCATCATACAAAAAAAAGTGAGGTTTTATACACCAACAATGAATTATCTGAAAAAGAAATCAACGAAACAGTCTTATTTACAATAGATACCAAAAAAAAAAAAAGGAATAAATTTAACCAAGGACGTGAAAGATCTGAGCACTGAAAACTATATAACATCGATGAACGAAATTGAAGAAGACACAAATAAATGGAAAGATATCCTGTGTTCGTGGACTGAAAGAACCAATATTATTAAAATGTTCATATTACCTAAGGCACTCTACAGATTCAGCATACTATCAAAATTCTAGCCACATTTTTCACAGAAATAGAAAAACAATTCTAAAATTCATATTCAACCACAAAAGACCACGAATAGCCAAAGCAATCTTGAGCAAAAAGAATAAAGTCACAGTATTCACATTACTTGATTTAAATCTACTACAAAGCTATAATAATCAAAACAGAATGGTACTGACATAAGAACAGACACATAGACTAATGGAATGGAATACAGAGCCCAGAAATAAATCTATGCATTTATGATCAATTGATTTTTAACCATGATGCCAAGAACAGCCAATGTGGAAAAGATAGCCTCTCCAAAAATGATGCTGGGAGAACAGGATATCCACACAAAAAATCAAATTAGACTATTATCTCACACTGTGTACAAAAATCAACTCAAGGTGGGGTTAAGACTTGAACATAAGACCTGAAACTGTAAAACTACTAGAAGAAAACAAAAGAAAAATCTCTATTGATCTGGGCAATAATTTTTTGAACATGAACCCAAAAGCACAGGCAAGAAAAGCAAACATAGACAAACAGGATTATATCCAATAAAAAAGTTTCTGCCCAGCCAAGGAAACAATCAACAGAATGAAGAAAAAAACCTGTGAAATGGAAGAAAATATTTGCAAACCACATACCTGATAAGAGGAGAATAATATAAATATATCAAAAGCTCAATAGTTAGAAAACAAATAATCTGATTTTAAAAATAGACAAAGGACCTAGATAGACATGTTTTCAAAGAAGACATACAAATGGTTAGCAGGCTTATGGAAAAATTGTTCAACATCACTGACAGTCAGGAAAATACAAATGAAACCACATTGAAGTATCACCTCACTTCTGCTAGAATGACTATCATCAAAAAGATGAACGTAAGCCCAGCATTTTGGGAGGCCAAGGCAGAAAGGAGGCTTGAGCCCAGGAGTTCGAGATCATCCTATGCAACATAATAAGACCTTGTCTCTAGAAAAAAAAATCAAAAGAGTAGCTGATCGTGGTGGTACATACCTGTAGTCCCAGCTACTTGAGAGGCTGAAGTGGAAGGAATGCCTGAGCCCAGGAGGTTGAGGCTGCAGTGAGCCATGATTGTGCCACTGCACTCCAGCCTGGGTGACAGAGCAAGACTCTGACCCAAAATAATAGTAATTTTTTAAAAACTAGGTATTTTCAAAATTACATATATACACACATATGAGTGCATATCTCCTTCTGGTTACATATGCAGTTATTGATCACAGGAAATCTGAGAAATATAGAGGCATATAAAGAGAAAAAATTAAACATCATTCCAGATTGATTACCAGAGAAAACCAGGTTAACATGTTGGCATATCTCTCCTTATTTGCCTATGCAAATATAGGAGAAGAGATCATTTTTGGAAATGAACATTACACAGAGTTTTGCATTCTTTTCTGTCAAACACACACACACACACACACACACACACACACACACACACACACCCCACACACACACACACGAGGTATTTTTATGTTATACGATATTCTTAAACAAATGTGCTTAGAATTTTGTGGCATAATTTTTTCATAATTTAATGAATCCTATATATTGAACATTTATGTTGTTTGCTTCAAAAGTTATTATAATGATATGACTACTTGTCTGGTTAGATCATTCTGCTGTCTAATTACCTTCTAAAGATAAATTACTAAAAATTGAATTACTAGGTCAAAGGGTATGAACATTTAAGGTTCTTATCCATATCGTGAGATTGCACCCCACAAAGTTTGCACCAATTTGTACCCCCAGCAACAGTGAGAATGTCCTTGGCACCACATTCTACTCTGCACTGTATGTTTAAAACAAAACAGAGCAGGGGAAAACCCTCAGCCCATTTGATTGGTTAACAAAAGAGTATATTTTATAATTAAAAGATTATTTCCACGATTTAATGGGTAAGTACCCCCCCACAGACACACAATAATCTTTAGAAAAAGTTTTAGATTCCAACCCCCGCCCCCGGTTTTCTTTAAAACAAGATTTAAAATAAATTTTGACTAAAAAATATTGTGGAGAACTTAATCGAGAGTAGGTGAAGCCTAAAACTTAGATTTGGGAAGAAATGACATCTTGACAATATTCCATCTTTCCAGTAAGGAGCATGCTATTCCTTGCCGTTTATTTATATAATGTTTTATATTCCTAAGTACATGTTTTCTTTACATAGCCCCTATGTATTGCTAACGTTTATTCCTATTTATTTTATGATCTGGGTGTTTTTATGTATTGAGATATTTTATGATTTGTGCTGTCACCAAGATGAAAATCGTTTTTCCCTTTGGATCATCTAAACAGTAGTTTCAAGATTAGGAAGAAACAGTCGTATAATGGGGTAATTAAAGGCTCAGATCCCACAGCCAGTTTTTTCCATCTGTATCTGAATTCACCTCTCACCATGTGAGTTGGATAAGCTGAGCTTGTTGGATATTTCTTTCTTTTTTTTTTAATTTAAAATTTTAAAGATGTGGGGTGCCACTCAGGGTTAGGTATAAAAATGTTCATTATGCAGGTACCCTTGCTGATGAGGTGTTCTCCCCTCTCCCTTGGCGGTTTTCTCTTTTTCCCCTCCAGAGCCTTCTGTCCTCAACTCTATGTCCTGTTCTGTGTTTGCAAGGCTTGCTTCACTGGGGTTCTTTGCCTTCTGGCTTCCAGTTAGGTTCAGCCAATGAGGGCGTTGGCAGGAAATCAGAGTGGGAGGAAAGCGAGGGGAAGATATTTTTTTTTCCAAGACTCCCTCCCTGCTTACTTGGTGCCAGGGGCTAGGTCCTGCCAAAGGCTAGAGCTCTCATCAGGGGTCCTCTCCATTCAACTACCCTTCAGGCTTGTATGCAATCATATTTCCCTGCTGTTGCTAACCCAAGGTGCTGCAGGATCCTTTGGGGTTTCTCTAGCACATGCCCATGCCTGGGTAATGTCCCTGTCACCCAGCTGGAGTGCGTCAGCTGCTTCCCACCAGGATCTTGACTCACAAATAGCACGCAGGAATAGTACATCTCCTTGTCATTTTTCTCATATGATTGGGAAAGTCTCTTGGCTTTCATTATGATTGCAATTTTGGCAATCGGTGTAAGATAGGCAATCTACATTATGCTCAGGAAGTATCATTCTCTGTAATTTTCTGAGTTTTACCAGGAAGTGCTGTTGAATTTTGTTCTCTGCATTTTAATACATACTGCTGGTTTTAAAATCTTGACTTACTAATGTGTTATTTTATATTCTGAAGTTTTCTATTAATAAACCATTCTTTCATTCCTGGAATAAACCAGATTAAATGTACTTTGCTAATATTTCATTTTAGATGTCTACAAATCATTCTCAACTGAATGGCAGATACTTTGAGGCCATCTAAAACAACAGACTTAGGAAAGCATTACCCTCCAACTGACATTTGCCTAAGCATGAGTCGCTTTGAACAACTGGAAACTTAGTATCCCTGTATCACCCAAAGTTTCCTTTTGTGCTGTTTCCTATAATTTGTAGTCCAGAAGCAATTGTCCTCATCCAAGCTTTTAAGAAGCCACATTTGGGGGGGAAGGCAGACCATAGAATAATATCTAGGAATTATGTCTGAGTCAGAGTGAAGAGAATACAAAATAATTGAGTGTCTTCTTCCTCTTGTTTTCTGGAAAAAAAAATTCACTCTGTTCTTTCTATTGTGTTTCTTATTCCAATTCTATCAGTCTTGGATTTAGAACCTATGTCATTAGTTAGTAATTCTAGTATTTTATACCTGTTGTATCTTGCAATACTATTTTATACCAAGTATGAATTTTCAATTTGGTTTCTGTGAATCGATTCCATCACAGAAGATCCTGAACTCGATATCTACCAGTGATAAGAATAAGATTATTTAATATTTTTATATGAGGTACATATCTGGTACCAAGCACTTGAAGCATTAGGATCATAACGCAATTGCTGAGCCATTGACTTAAGGAAACAGACACTATTTAGTTCTGTCCCTGAATAGTCTAACATCGAAAACAGAAATAAGACTACAAAGATTGTACTGGAACTTTTAAATGCGATTCTACTTGATTTGATGTGACTTAATCCAAAGATAGAATCTCAAATATTAAACTTGACATTTTCATTGAAAATCTTGTTAGGCAATACCTACTGTATTTTAAAATCAAAGATAGTTACGAACATGAAAGAAGATTCAGAATGTGTTTGAAAAGAGACAAGTTGCTAAATTTCATAGTGGAGAGTTTACTTTTTGAATTGTTTTCTTATGTATCATCTCTCCTCACTTCTTACTCCCTAGTGAAGGATGTTCTCTCGCGTTGACCCACTGGCATGTGAGAATTCCATTCCCACAATAAACTAACTTTATAGACTCTTTTCTAGTATTCTTTTGTGGAATAAAGCAGCAGAAACAAGTGTGAGAATACACAATGTCTTGTAAAAGCCAACATTACTGAATGAACTCATTAAAGCCAAGTGGGAATTGCAGACTCCAAAAATTAAAACATCTGAACATCTGTTAAAACTCAATCTGTGTTTCTTTGAGAAAAATAATAAATCTGATCAACTCTCGGTACAGCATCTGAAAAGAATAAACAGAGGAGGTTGATAAGTAAAATTAATTTGGCAGATGGTTCAATGAGTTAGGGTCTGAGACAATTCTTGGAAAGTTTTCATAATTTCTTCTGAAGAGTAAATGTAAATCAGGAAAATTCCCAACCAACAATAAAGTGAAACCAAGGAATTAGTTACCAATAGCATAAGAGCGAGAAAATAACTAAAAACAATTAAATTATTTGTGAAGCAAAGAAAGAAATGCCAACTGGCTTGTATCCAGTTGCAAATATTTTAAGTTATCAGCAAATATTTTAAGTTATCAAAAAAGTTTAACGTTTGTCTTTAATTTTATCTCAGTTGTTTGTTTACTTAAGCTTTATTTTTTACAAAGTACTTTCCCCTAAGTTCTGTTCTAAGAACAGAACTGAGTTAATCATTATGTGTTCTATTCATGGAACAAAATAGCACATGCACCCCGTAAATATGCAAAACATATCAAAGAAAACAGGCCTTATGAAGTTGTTTTTTCTTTTTTTCTTTCTTCTTTTTGTATGCTTTTGCAATTGGCTTTTTTTCACAATAGCACAATGAAATGTTTGTAGGATTTGTTAAAAACTTAGGTTTCTATAGAACATGTATTATGCACACGCAAGAACCGTTGCTATAAACAATGAACACTTACTGCTTAAGACCAGTCAAATTCCAAACTCTCCTATCATAATTAATCATTCTTTCTGCAGTCTCCAAATTAAGGTGTGACTACCTTGTTCCCTCACTCAAAAAACTCGTAATGTGACAAAGTTTAAAGTAATTAAAGAAAATGTATGATCGGTTTTACTTGCTTTATGTTAGGGAATATGCTTTTATTTATTTACTTGTCTTTTTCCGAGTCGGAGTCTCACTCTGTCACCCAGGCTGGAACGCAGTGACACGTTCCTGGCCACCGCAGCCTTGGCCTGCTGGGCTCAGGCGATCCTTCTGCCTCAGCCTTCCAAGTAGCCGGAGCTGCAGGTGCACACCACCACATCTGGCTAATTTTTTGATTTATTGTAGCACCGAGGTCTCGCCAAGTTGTCCAGGCTGGTCTCGAACCCCTGGCCTCAGGCAATCCTCTCACCTCGCCCTCCCAAAGTGCTGGGATTACAGGTGTGAGCACCTGGCGGGAATATAATTTTATTACTGAAACTACTGTTTCCTTAATCCTTGCCAGCATAGCCGCCAAATGTATCCGCACGGCTGGCCCCCACAAACTAGGGTCCGGAAACATCACCCCCATGCCCACCCACCCCCCTCCCTATTCACATCAAGCAGCACGCTGGGGGAGGAGGAATGCTCACACGATTCTCCTTGACCTTTGATTTCTGCCCTCCGTATCAGATGCTGCAAATAAGCCTGTGTGGTGTCCAGTTTCAAGCCATCTGGTTTTTGAGCTCCCAGATATAGATGTATCAAGTACGTCTGGTATTTTTGTGGACACCATCTGGAAACATAAATACAAAGACCTGCTTCAAGCTATGAGAGGCAGCCCTGAATGCAGACACTTCCATCTCTTCACTTTTATGCAGACACCATTTCCAGGCCTGCTGCGACCCTCCAGTGGCAAGTGGCAGTGTCGTCTTCCGTGCTGCCATCTTTAAGGCATCTGGACCCCATGCTGGCCCTGAGATGAAACTTCTGGGCGATTTCTCCATTCCCTCCATTCATACCTTCTCTGTGACAGGTCCCCTTTCGTCCCCTTTTTGCTCCTTCCTCCCCTGCCATTCCAGCTGCAGCTGCCTCCAGCCTCCTCCTAGACAAGCTCACTTCCTTGTCAAGATCTTCCTGGTGGTCCTTATCGAACTCTGGGAAAGGAAATAGAGCAGATACTGACTTTAGGTATATGGTATTTCTAGGAAGTATTTAAACAGGTGATAGTATATGTATATATGTACACTTTTTAAAAATTTAAAATATTTACAATTTTAAAAAAAATTGAAACCTTGTTGGCTGGGCGCAGTGCCTCAGCCTGTAATCCCAGCACTTTGGGAGGCCAAGGCAAGAGGATTGCCTGAGCCCAGGGCGTTCTAGACCAGCCTGGGCAAATTGTTGAGATCTCATCTCTACAGTAAATCAAAAAATGAGACGGGCATCGTGGCACGTGCCTGTAGTTCCAGCTACTTGGAGGGCTGAGGTGGAAGGATCGCCTGAGCCCAGCAGGTTGAGGCTGCGGTGGCCGGGAGCGTGCATGCCACTGCACTCCAGCCTGGGTAAAGGAGTGAGACTCCAACTCACCAAAAACCTTGTTATTATGCACGGGGTAAAAACTGAAAATGGAACAAAAGTTAAAAGTGTATTTTTCTCTCACCCTTGACGCCTCTTCTCAGAGGAAATTTCTGCTCTTGATTTTCAATGTACCCTTCTAGAGATAGAGAGGAAGATATGCATATTCAAATATAAATATTTATGATTGTTTTCACACAAATGCTAGCATGCTATCTATCCTCCTTTTTATCCTTTTTTTTTTTTTTTGGTCAGAAACATAATGAATTTCCCCTTTACCTTTTTCTTTCTAGTTTTTTTTTTTTCTTTTTCCTATCTTTTTTGTATTGGCTAGAAATTCCAGTATAATATTAACTAGGAACAGGAACATTTTTATTTTCTTCTGATTTATGGGACTGATTCAAGTGTGATATTTACTATAAATTTTTCATGATATTCTCTGTTAGGTTGAAGAAGTCTATTCTTAGTTTGCTGGGTATTTTTATGGTGAATAGGTATAAAATTTTATCAAGTGGTTTTTTTTTTTTCATCAATAGAGATAATTATGTGAAAT
>CAUYQG010176370.1:0-21569 GCA_963574415.1 Tarsius wallacei | reverse complement strand
GCCCAGACTGGAGTACAGTGGCCGCTCCCGGCCACCGCAGCCTCAACCTGCTGGGCTCCGGCAATCCTTCCGCCTCAGCCTTCCAAGTAGCTGGAACTACAAGAGCACGCTACCACACCCGGCTAATTTTTGAAATTTATTGTAGAGATGAGGTCTCGCTTGCCCAGGCGGGTCTCGAACCCACGGGCTCAGGCAATCCACTCACCTCAGCCTCCCAAGGCGCAGGATTACAGACTGAGCCACCGAGCCCGGCTAGAAACATTTTAGTGTCTATTCTGAACTGTCGTTCTCAGAATTCAGGAACAATGCTGCTCTCTGTGTAAAAAGTTTACTGCACAGAAAAGCTACCCTGATGTCCAATGAAGAAAGAAGATAAATTGCCAAAACTGTGAGGTGAGGTTTTAATATTAACAATTGTGTTTCCTCTCTATAACTGCTACCTGAGACTATCCAAAGACTACAGAGATCAAATTAAGGCATCCCTGATTCCATTTAAGTCATCAAAGATTGATCTTACTAGTTTGTGTACACTACCCTGCCCTGTTAGCTCTATTTTTCCTTCAGAAGTATTTCCAGTGAACCAATTTATGAGCAACGGGGCAGGAGAGAAAAAAGCCAACCCTTCAACATGGCATTCCATTGATCATTATCTTCCAATTAGTACTGTAATTTTTGACCATAATCCCAGAAACTGTAATGAATAACTCAAACAGCAATCTGCTCATAAATATCTGGAAACAAGATGCCTTTCAGGCTGAAGTTTCTAAATTGTCTTCGGCCAGAGGACACTCAAAACCACCTCACTGTCGTGGTCAACATGGAAAACCAACTTTCAAAATAGTCAGACTAATGCTCATACTCCTCTTTGAAAGACACCTATATTTTACTGAATATCCTAATAGTGCATTTTGAAAATTTTTTTCTGGAATAATTTTACTTATAAAGAGTATAATGATTTAGAAGAACAATCATGGCCCTTGTCAAATAAATAAACAAATAGAACGATTTTGGCAGAGGTTTGTCATATCCCTCACTGAGAAGCTCTTCAATGATGGAGAGAAGCCAGATGCTGGTCTCCTCTCCTGCCCTAACTTCTCCCCTAAATAACTAGATTTCATCCAGTCACGTCACCAAAGAATTCAGTTCTTTCTTCATCAAGGACTAATCTTGCATTCAGGGACTTAGGAGAGGACTCTCTATTAAGACTCTGAAGTCAAAGGGCCACAAGTTCAGACCCCAGCTTTACTACCTAAGATTTATCTAAATGGGTTCATTTGCATTACTTATCAATCACTCCATTTTCCCAGTTGTTAGAGAGATACAGAACATTATTTTTTAGTAAAGAATAATTGCATGACAATAAAATAATGCAGGTAAATAAATTGGCACGAAATAAGAGCTCAGTAAGTTTTGACTTATTTTTGTTGGTCTTCATTAGTCATAAAATTAAAGTAACTCTGAGGCTTTATAACAATTTAGCTACATGCTGTCTTATTGGAAAACACTTGACATACGTCTAAAGTACTTTGCAGTTGATTTTAGGAAGTAGTCGGTTATATGGTTTTGTATGGACAAATATCCAGATAGTGTGTTCATGTTATCCCATTTATTGCAAATATGTATATATAGATATTTTATGTGCCATACTAATCCTTTTGAAAAAATAAGCAATAGATGAAGGTATTTATACCCTGCTAGATTAGTTGAGGATAATAATAGTAGCCAAGATTGGGAGATGACTGCAATTCAATACACACAACTGATGCTGTGTATCCACTGATAATTAGTCACACAAAGGATCATCTAGGTGTGCTTACAGCCCGCCTTATTATGTCTCTCAGAAAACCTGCCTCTACAAATTTGCTACTATTTATGGTCATTTTATGACTTGAAGACTAGAAAATTTCACAAATGTTTGGAAAGGCCTAATTGAAATAGTTATGAGAAGATGCTTTTCCTGTATGTGTTCATAAACATGATTTACAAAGGCTGCAGTCTATAATCATGGGCTTAAATTAAAAAACACACACATACACTTTAGATTTGATGATTCGATATGGAACTCAGAGCTACCTTGAAAACGACAGGGCATTCAGACACAACATCACTGTGAATACAGAGAAAGTGACCAGATGGATTAGGCCTGTATGGAAGGAGCCTTTTGGCAGATTATGTTTAAACTTGGGATAATTTGTTGTCCAACCAGAAATTCCAGGTTCCACTGGTATATGATGCCTTCACAAACACCCAGAAACCAAAGGAAAGGGAATTCATTTGCATTTAAATTAAATTTGCATCCTGCAACCACAATCTGCATATCTTTGTTCCTCCTCAGCAGGAGAGTAAATAGAATGGCCTGTTATTGTGAGTTCTCTTTTGGCATCCAGAGAAGGGCAAGGAGACTGGGCCTCTGAAAGTAATGCAATTTCCATTGAAATATACTCTGAGAGTAAATAAATTAAGTCTTTTTCTTTTCCTCTATTTTTTAAAACCATGACTAAAGATGGCTCCATAAATTTTCTGAAGTTTTCTCAAAATATTAGCAATGACCTCAGTTAGAACAGAATGAAATCTGGATCTAATTAAAAGATGAAGTGATGACAAAAATCAGCAATTCCATTTTTAGATGAGTCATTTACAAAACGCCTACTCCCTGCCTTGAACACCAAGATAATTTCCATTATCTGCAGACAAAAGTACAGGGCATCCTAAAGGAACTGGACTTCAGGTAAGGGGAAGAACATGACGACTTTAGATCAAGTATGTGGGACAAGATGGTAACGGAAGCCCAGGGCAGGGTCTGGATCACAGGGTCCGCCCTCTGGAATGGCTGTCACAGGATCTGGCTAGGAAAGACAGCAAGTCTGATGATGACCTAAAGCACTTCCAGCCCACAGGTGGGAATTTCGAGTCTTCAGGTATACAGAGGAAGAGTGGGGACAACCTCACTCACATATCCAGCAGCATACTCACATGAAAATTTTAAATAAATGGAACCCCTGGAATTGGGCTAGGTGTGGATGAGGCCCCCCTAGGGGACTGCATGTGGCGTAACCTAGTCATGTTTTCTGTGAGACAGGTGCCAGCTAAATGTCTTCTTCAGCCTTCCTTCCAGTTCTGTATAATCAATTCTTCTCAATTTTATAAATCCTAAATATTCAGAGTATTACCCATAAATTGGGTTTTCAATCACTCTATCTTTACTTGCAAAGAGCCCATCTATCAGAGTTATATGTTCACCATTCCTATTTGTTCATACTGAAGTGTATTTCCCAAATGTATCAAAGCTACCAAAATGCAAATGATAGGAATATGGCAAACAGCTGTGCATTTGACCAGATGGTGTTTCAGATGACATGGATTTTTCAAATTTCTCATGCAGGGGAAATAGCTAGCAATGTGATTCTTCATGTTTCCATTTTCAAATGAAGACACGCCTGGTATGTAGTGGAAATCAATAAAATTTTGTTGAATAAATGTTGAGGAAAAAGGTTTATAGACATTCAGAAGGGAACTGGATTTCCCTGAAATAACCCCTATTTTAGTTTCAAGGGTTCTACCCATTGAAAAATATAAAATATTCCATCTTATTCGTTGCATCACTCACACATGCACATGTGTTCTGAGAATCAAAGTATTGGCCTTCGAAATCTCTGACAGATTAAGCAAAGGACTGCTTTGTAACTTTTGAAGAGATCCAGTATAATTTGTGCTCAAATGCTCTGGAGTTTTCATGAATCACATAACTTGTGACTGAATCTAGAATAGTTTGTTCTCTATATTTTGTTAAAAAAGTGTTGGTCACATACCTGGAATCTACTGCCTTCTTCGTCCTTCCTAGTTGAATACTGATATTTCCCTGAGATTCATGTCTTACCCTCCTAGCCTTGGGCAGGGCAGGTTTGCTTAACAGCAGAGTATTCTAGTCCTTATATTGTGGCTGGTTCAGTAATGTGTAGACCTTGGACCCTACTCTAATTAACAAGATATATGAAAAATTCTACTGAGGGAATTCTAGGAAAAAAAAAAAAGTTTGCTTTTCTAAAGAAGAGCTGTAGGAAGGTGCCTACTATCTTTTTTTTTTTTATGAGGAGGTTCATGGCAGCACTTAGAACGTTTGGTGCAGTCTTGCTACTAGTCAAAGGGAGATGCCATATTGAGGAGGGAAGCAGGGCAGACTGATGAGTGAAATCTGCGACACAATGACACTGCTGAGCTGTTGATTTTGCCAATTCAGCACCCCCACTCCCTGCTGCCAGATCTTTGGGTTTTTTAAGAGCAATAATAAGACCCCTTATTACCAAAGCCTCTGAGTCGGGGTTTTCTGTAGCTACAGCTGAAATTATTCAGCAGGTACAGCCTCACTGTAAATGGCCATGGTATGCTATCCTTTGGTATGTCTCTATGACAGAAAGCTCATTGTATTAGAGAAATTCATTTTCTCCCCAGGAAAACTGTGGACTTCTTGAGGGCAGAGATTGTGTTTGTGATTCTTCGATACTCAGAACCATGCACAGTGCTTGTGAAATTTTTTTTTTTCGTGTACTTGCGGGATAACTTTTGGTTTTCTTAAGGCTACCTCTTCAAGTATACATTAGCAACTCTCTCTGTTTTGCACTCTGAAGAATATAGACGTAAGTAAGATTTGGGTGTATCCTTAAAATCTAGTAGAAGAGGCAGGTGTATGTTCAACAAGGTATCATCCATGGAAAAATAGGAAGACGATTATGATATTTTCTATCAAGCAGAATTGAGTTACAGTGACATTAATCACAATGGCTTAAAAATTAGGAATTTCTTTTTCTCACATGAGAACATTTCTAGAGGCTGTTGGATTTAGTATAGTAGTTCAAATAAATTGAGAAAATGTTTTGGAATCCTTTGGCTTTTTACTCATGGTTGCAAGATGGTTGCTGCAACTGAATCCATCACATCCTAACTCACACAAAAATTCCTGGAAGAAGCGATCCCAGCCATACACAGAAACAAAAAGTTTGTTTGTTTTTTTTAATTCTCCAGTAATTCATGCTTAGGTTTTGTTGATGCAAGTTGGGTCAACAATCACCTCCATCTTGAAAGAACAAAAGAATAGAACTACCCATCACCTTAAGGTAAGCACACTTCTGTCCTGAACAAAAAACAGGTTATTTGAAGCTTGAGAAGTCAAGGAGACTGGAAATGTAGTAGACAGCTAGTAGGGCATGCCACAACCCTGAAGTTTGATGAACTCAAAGACTTTGAGAGAAAGAAATTTATTTCATTTATACATGATCACTCGACAAGATGGCCACACTATGATATGTAAAGCAAGTTTTATATATTTAGTGTCAGAGCTTGTTTAAGAAAAAATAAGTCATTTAATAAAATTGTTCTTTTCTGGGAGAAAGTAAAAAACATTAACGGAAATTAAGTTTTCATTGGTAGCACAATACTGAGTGCTGTGTTGAGATAAAGAATTTCAACTTTAATCAGGACACTCTGAATTTCCCACAATACCTTCATTAAAGATAATTAACTGTCAGTGATGTTTGAAAATAAAATTTAGCAACTTTATTGGGATATCATTTATAAACCATACAACATACAACCACACATTTAAAGTCTACAATCAAAGACTTTAGTAGATTTATAACTATAAGCACAATCTAATTTTAGAAATGTTCACCCTCCAGAAAGAGGAAATGCCCATGGCAGTCACTCCCCATTCCCTTCCATTCTACTTCCTAAGCTCTAAGCAACTACTGATTTACTTTCTCTATAGTAGCCCGATCTTGACATTCTACGCAAATGAAATTATATATTATATGGCCTTTGGGACAGAATTATTTTATTTACTATAATGTTGTCAAGGTTCATTTATATTGGGGCGTGTGTTGGCAATTCTTCCCTTTTTTGGATGGAAAATATGCCATTGTATCAATATGCCACAATTTGTTTATCCATCCAAGTTGACAGGTATTTGGTCTGCTTTCATTTTATGATTAATGTGAATATAGTATTATGGAAATTTCTGAACAAGCTTTCGTGTGTACATGTTTTCATTTTCTTGAGTGTACACCTAGGTTTGGAATTCCTGAGTCATCTAATAACCGTCTTTAACTTTTCAAGGAACATCCGATTGTTTTCCAAAGTGACTGCACTCTTTCATAGTCTTATCAGGAATTTTGAAACTTCCAATGTCTCTGTATCCTTGCCAACACTAACTATTACCTGTCTTTTTAATTTTTACTCTCTTAGTGGGTATAAAGTGGTATCTCATTGTGGTTGTGATTTGCATTTCCCTGATGGTTATTGATGTTGAGCGTCTTTCCATATGCACATTTTTTGGAGAGATATCTATTAAAATATTTTGCTGGAGACATATGGGGTGGGAGTCAGGGTACATGAGACTGAAGACAAGGAGAAGCCAGACCACAAAAGCTTAATGCTTGATGGGATCTGTCATAGTGTTAGATCTATTTCAGATATTCTCACTGGTGACTTACACTCTCAAAATTATTGAAAATCCCAAATAAACTTTGTTTCTATGCCTTAAATATAATGATATTAATGCATTATTAATAAAAAATGAGGTATTTAAAATATTTATTATTGCATTTAAAAATAACAATAACAACCCTATTGAAGGTTAATCTATAAATAACATATTTTTATGAAAAATAAATATATTTTCCAGAACAAATTTACCCAGTGAGAAGAGCAGCATTGTTCTATATTTCTCAATTACATATAATTTTTTCTTTAATAGAAGGCAGCAGGATTCTCATCTCTGCTTCTGCATTTAATCTGAGACAATATGTAATTTGAATTGAGGTATGTAAGAAGTATAAGGAGAAAGGAAGTAAATAAAGAAAGCACAGCCTCACACAAATGTGCTGCTGGCAGGAGAAACTGGCACACACTAGAAACTAAAGGAAAATTAACATGGCTGGAGACGGACATTGAGCTGGAGCCTGGGACGAGCGGAGGCTGGAGAGGGAGGGGAAAGACAGGGAGGCTGAAACTGTTCTGGTGACTTTGTCTATATTCCAAGACTGAAGGGGAGTCATATGGCCCCAAGATGGTACCTGCTGGGAGCTTGGCACTTCTGAATTGGAGATCACATGACCTGCCTTGCATGCGAAGCATCCGGTTGGCTACTCAATGCAAAGCAGAGTGGTAGGGTTTGTGAGGGATGGGAGAGGAGGTTGTAGTTAAAACAACTCATCATGTAAACCTTGCAAAGGGAGCACAGAGTTGCAATGGCCCAAAAAGCTAACACTCTGCTCTAATAGCGCCCTGTTACTAATTGCTTTATTGCCAATATCTGCTATGTGACATCCTGGTACTGACTATCAGTGTTTGCTTTCCTAAAGCTGCATATCAGAGACAAGTAGTTAACAACACCCTGATAGTGATTGGTTTGGTGGGACATCTGTGCTTTAAGGCCATGGGACCAGCAACCCCTAACAGTGCCATCACCTGCATCTCAAGGCCAGGCAACTGATAGCTCTAACTCCCAAAACTGCTTCTTGGATCCCGATAAGCCTTGACTGGGGTTTTATAATGGGTCTGCAAGAAAACAAAGCTGCTAGTTCTTCTTTAGGAACAGGCTTTCTTTCTTTTCCCTCTAATAAATTGTCTTTAATCACTCCGCTTGTCCTCTCTTTCTCTGCACTCCCTTACACAGAGAGTAGGGTGGGCAGTGTCTCCCAGGCTGACACAGGAGCCACTGCTGACATCCACAAAAACAGCAGCAGCACTGACCCTGGCAGCTGCAAAGGCCATCGTGGCTGGCTGAGGAGTGTCTCTGTCCAAGTTTTGTGCTGAGTGCACGCTGCAGGTTGGGCCAACAAGGTGTGCCAGAGCTGTGCTGTGTGGATTCGGCATTCACTCCCCTTCTATAATCACTATTATTCAGGTTATTGACTGTGGGCCCCACAGAAGGGCATGGCCTCAATGGAGAAGGCATCTGTAGTAGAGACTACCCTTGGGCAGACTGAGATGGAAGGGTCCTCTTCAGGGCACCCCTGTCTTAAAGGTGTCATTTTCGGCTCCTCACACCCACATTCCTCTTCCTCTCCACGGTGTTTTGGATATTTGATCTGATTTACCACACATGACAACCCTATGAAGCAGATAACTTTATTTTTCTAACCTAAAGATGAAGAAACAGGCTCAGAATTAACTTGTAATTAAGAAGCAAAATTATCTGTTTGGATGAATGCCAGGGTTCAGGTAAGTTAGATGGGCACAGACCAAGATGGCCTTAATGTTCTCCTCAACGTAACTAAATTTCAGCCAGACTTCTTGCCTCTAGGCCCTGGTTTCCATTTTTTTAGAGCATGCACTTTAGAAGACTTGTCATTGCAATTTTTTTCTCTGATCCTTTGAGGTGGAACTTTTTTCAGAAAGCTCTTGCCAGTTTTACAGACTCGGCCTGTCTTTCTCAAGGACCTGGGAGCCATCCTCCAAAATGTAGTCAAGGAAGAGATGAAATCCTGTGGGAAGAAAAAAATCTCATTCCAATGGGAGTCTTGCTCTAGGTTTCAAAACTTCTTCCTGTTGTAAGGATACTAGAAAGTTCACTTTCTGCTGGATGAAGCCAATTAGGAAACACAGATGGTCTGCAATCCCCTGACCCCAGCTCTTGACACACACGTCCGCTTTCCTCTTTATCTTATTGCAGTACCTTTGAAGGAAGCCTCCCTTACCTTTGTAACTTGGCCCACGGCAATCCGATTTGGACTGTAAGATACATTGGAATCAGGTACAGAAACAGATGTATGCGTGAACTAGTTAAGCAAGGAGAATTTGGTTAGACGAAAGACGAAATGAAATGAGAAGATGCTAGAAAGTTGGAGACCCCACGCATGCCCCATTGCAGTGGGGTGAATAGTGTCCCCAGAAAGACATGGCCAACTCCCAACCGTTGACACCTGAGAAACTTACTTGGAAATAAAGTCTCTGTAGTTGTGATTGGGTTAAAGATTTGGGAATAAGATAATCCTCAATTTAAGGTGGACATTAAACCCAACAATTAGTGTCCTTATAAAATAAAGGAGGAGACTTGAGACACCAGGAAGAAGACATGTGAAGAGAGGCAGAGATAAGAACAATGAGGCCACAAAGTAAGAGCACCAGAAGCTACCAAGAGCCAGAGTAGGCAAGGAAGGGCCCTCCGCTCAAGGCTTCAGAGGTAGAGTGACCCTGTCAGCCTTTCTATTTCAGACTTCTGGTTTCCTGGGCTGTGAGAGAATAGACCTCTCTTGTTTTAAGCCATGAAGTTTGCAGTAATTTGTTGGGTCAGCCTCAGGAAAGGAATGTATCTATCTAAAAACCCCATGACTGTTACTCTGAAGAAATGTGCTCTTAGATTCTTCAGATTTAACGTCAAGTATCAGAAATCTGTAATTTGATGTCAAATGTCTTTATTTTTAAATGTTGGCCAACAGCTGATTTCTTCCCAATGTTTTTGAGACCGACATGTACAAGGCAGAACAGACACAGAAAAGGCCTCTGGGGGCAAATGCAGCTTCCAGATAGCAGATGAAGAACTTCAGATCTGGGGGCTTGATTTTGGATCGAGCAGCACTGAATTGTTTCAGATATGCTGTTCTCACATTGTGAGTTACGCCTGACAGGGCAGCAGTTGTTAGTCCTGAATATGTTTTACAGTCCTTCTAATTCAAGTCCATGGGGACCGTCCTTTGTTATTTAAGACGTGAACCCACCTCGGAGCCCAGAGGCATGGAGGAATGAATCTGAATAATTGACAGTACAGTACAACTTCTCTCACAGTCAGGAACATCAGGCTAAGAGGAGGACGGTCTTCTTTCTCTCGACTAATGTCTCTGCTCTGGGAGGTTTTAAGCAAATCTTCACTTTGACTTGTGAGTTTAAGAAGGAAAAAAAAATAGGAAAATGTGATTGTAATCGTTCTTCTGATCTTCCTCCTTACTGGAGACAGGCTCCCACTTGCCGTGTGGATGTTCTTTCTTCCCACTAAGTATGAGAGTTACACGTCAAATGGAGTCCAGGGATATGAGCTAGATGTTCATAGTCTGACTACAAGTTAATATTTAACGTGCTGTCCCATATCCCTGAATAGACTCATGGAAACGTGTTAAGCTATGTAACAGAATGAAATCAAGTTTAACTCAAAGATGGGTCATTTTATTTTCTGTACACAGAAATGAAGCAATCATACATTCTTTAAAGTTCTGTGTATTGTTGCTTCCTGCCAGTTCAATTAAACAGTGACATGTACTGAGAGAAGAGAAATAATGTGCTTTCACGATAGAGGGACAGGGTCAGATTCACAGCAGAGGTCTCCTAGAGAATGAGAGCTGTGACTCAAAACCCATGAAGCCCATTTAGAGCAATGAGTTGACTTTCATTGCATTTGAAAAAAAATCTTGGGCATTTGCTTTGCATTGACATTCGTTGTGTTTTCTTTGTTTTGCTTTTTAACAAACCAACCATTGGGCTTTGCCCTCCCTGAGGGCAGGTGCCATTCCTGCTTTATCCACCAGTATCTCCTGTTATCCTGAAGAGGGTCAAACACAGGTGCTCCCAGGAACTGCAGAATGCCTGAATATGTTGGTGTTGATAACAGGTGATGAGATACCACAGAGTGCTTGTGAACTTAGCTTTTGCAGCATGTGTCCTAGGTCCTCATCTGTGAATCACAGGAAAAGCATACGCCCTTTCCAAGATTCATTATCTCATCTGTAAGCGAGACTGTTAGGCAAGATCAGCGACGCTGGAATACAAGGCGATTGCAGGTGTTAAAATTAAATAACATTATGAGGAATGAGTACCCTTTAATGTCTTCCTTTTTTCCCTCTGATGACATAAAGCAATCATCCTTTTGTGAAGGCATTTTTCCAACACTTTCTGATCTAAACATGGAGAGTTCACGTTCAGAATTTTGGAGGTATGATTGTGTAGCTAGAATTTTAGTTCATCTTTAGTATATTTATTTTTATGGCAAAACATGGTGATTTTTTTTTCACTTGGAGTTCAATAAAAGGATCTTTTTTAAACAATGAATTTGTCACAGAATTGCTCTAGTTAGTATTTATCTATAAACTGACAAAATTGCTCTTGTGACTGGCTTCTCTCGACAGTATGGATTTAAAATTCCTTCAGGTCTTTTCATGGTTCGATAGCTCATGTCTTTGTAGAGCTAAATAGTATTTTGCTTGTCATTTTATAGATAAATACTATAACAGCAATTTGTCAGTTTATAGATAAATACTAACTGGAATAGGCTAGACCTCAGGTGTGCAATATTTGCAGGTAGTGCCTAAGTCAGTGATTCTCACAAGACTCTACTTACTGGTGTCCCAGGACTTTTCTCATCTTATAATTGGAGCTTTCTGTGTACCATCTATTCACACTTCTTCCTTACTAAAAGTGCTGTAATTTTCTTGGGAGTAGAAAGTAAATGTGCCTAACCAAACACAAACACTACATGTATTGATCTTTCTTACAGGTAGACATTGACTTGTGACTCCACATTGGCCAACAAGATGGAATTGAAGCTGGCAAAGTTGCTACATGGCACGTACAAGGAAAACTAAGATGAAAAGCTGACTCTGGTGGCAGCAGCCCTTTTTGCCTTTTTCACAGCTCCCCTTCTCCTGCCTGGAATGCGGAAGTGAGGGCTTATATATACGTGCCATCTTGCATTGCTGAGATAAACCTGAGAATAAAAGTCAGGGACTAAAGATGGTGGAGAAGAGAAAGGCAGGATGGATGTGGATGTTGATGGAATTAAGTATCCACTACACAAGTTCTACCACCTACTCATTATATGTGAGACCTCTTGCTATGTGTTGAAAAAAAAAATCCCCGTTTTTGGGGAGATCTATGTTATCTACAACTAAAAAGAACTCCTAACTGGTACATCATCTGTGCCTCGATTCTTTCTTATTCCTACTTGTAAGGCAAACTTAATCATTACCACATTAATCTACCCAAATCCAGTCACTCAATCAGCCTCCCAATTCATCTTGAATAAAGAATAAAAAAACTAATGTTATTTTTCTATATTTTTTTCCAACACTTAGCATTCTTTATAATCAGGAAATCGTTGACTACAATGTTCAGCCCAAGGGGATTCATGAATTATAAAGGGGTAACTCTTCCATGGGTCCTGTACTGCCTCTCTGCCTGAACTTAATGATAACCTTAAAACCAACTCCTCCCAGACAGAGAGGGCATTACCTCTTGCTGGTCATTGATGAACACATGTTGAGGCATATTGTATCCACAAGCATCTAATCATGAACAAATGCTCTCTCAGAAGAAATGCGACCATATTAACATTGAGCCACAATAATCGTCAACTAAAATGAAAATAATTTTTAAAATAAATTTTGTGAAAAGTATAGTTTGGTTTAAGTCAGGTTCCAGAGAAGGCCCCAGATATCAATGACTGAGTTTTCATTTATTACAAGAAAGAATAAAGATATTTCTATCTAAACTCATGATAAATTCCCAGCATCTTCAAGGTTACTTATGGCTGATGGGATTTACAATGACTTGTGATTAAAAGCTCCATATTACAATGTAATGGTCTAAAGTTGGATTTTGGAATCTGGATAGGTTATAAATAGAGTGAGGTGAGACTTAGCTTTATCTAATGGCTCTCGAAATGGTATATCAGTTCTCCTTTTTTTACTATCTTCATACATAAATATATTAAGAAGAAAAATTACAAATGACCCTTTAAAAGCTTTCAGTGTAATCAAGTTCAGCTATTTTTAAAAAAAGACATTTGCAACAGTAATAACTATTCTTTTCAGAAGATTTATGACTAAAAATTATAAAGTAATCATTTTGATCTTGTTCAGAAATAATGTCTTCAACTGTGAGACAATTTCAGAAATGTATCATTAAAAAAAAAACCAGACAAATTAAATCAAATGTTGCCCTCTAAAACAAATAACTTAGCTTCAATTATTTCTTCCCTTTTAATTTTTCCTTAGAGCTTTAAAAGTGAAGGTGAAAGTCTGAATCATTTCTTCATCAACGGTTTCCAGTCACTAGCATTTTGTTTTTTCTTATAAATGTCTATGTGGCAGAAATGAGAACATTACCCTCTGGAATCTTCAGTGGAATTATCCCACCGCTGGGAGTACAGTGAATTCAGATTCACCTGGGCACAAGCTGTATGGGAGAAGAGTAGATATTTTAAACAAACCATAATTCAGGGCCATATAGCCGATGACATTTGATGGATTGGCAATAAAATGTGCCTTGGATTATTGCTGCAATGTTAAGGCTCTGTCTTCTAGCATCATGTTGTTCAGTTCTTATAAGCCAACCAGCTTGACTGAGTTAGTTCATTTTAGTTTCCTGATTTCACTTGAAGCATGAAAACCTAGAGATTCTAATTAAAGTCAAGCAATGGAAACATTTTTTTAAGTACTGAAAAGTAATTCCTGTAATAAATACAAAACACCAACATCAACTGCTGGTAAGGAAGGGGAGCAAGAAGAGCTCTCATTAATTGTTGGTGGGAATGCAAAATGTAGAGTCACCTTGGAGACAGTCTGGCAGTTTCTCAACAAAACCAAACATTATCTGACCATATTATCCAGCAGTCAAGCTCTTTGGTACTTACCTAAGGAATCGAAAATCTGTGTCCATGCAAAATCACACACAGATGTTTATAGCAGCTTTATCCAGAATTATCAAAATTTGGAAGCAACTGAGATGTTCTTCAATAGGTAAACAGATAAATAAATGGATACATTCGGAAACAGAATATTGTTCAGCTCTCCAAAGACATGAGCTATCGAGTCATGAAAAGACCTGAAGGAATTTTAAGTCCATACCACTGAGAGAAGTCAATCATAAAAAACTACCTACTGTATGATTCCAAATATATGGCATTCTAGAAAAGGCCAAGTTAACAGTTAAGTGATTGCCTGGGATTGGGAAAATGTAGAAATGACTATACTGAGCACAAAGGAGTTTAAGAACTGTGAAACTATTCTTTATTATAATTAATAGTGGATACATATTATTATGTATTTGTCAGAACCCATACAGTATACAACAGCAAGGCTTAAGCCTGATGTAAACTATGGATTTGGGGTGATAAGGATGTGTCAATGCTGGTTCATTAATTGTAACAATGGGGATTATGGGGAAGGCTGAGGGTCTGTGGGAACAGGCAGTATATGGGAATTTCTGTACATCCTGGCCACTTTCACTGTGAATTGAAATTTGTTCTTAAAAATGTCTTTTAGAAAGTAATTTCTTAGAAACGATGTTCTTCGGCCATTGCATTTTAGAAACGCAAAAACTGAGTCCCAGCTTAAAAGGAGTGAACAGGTCAGAAAAGACTCCAGTCATGTCCTAAGTCCTCTGAGTACATGGATGTCTATTTCAAAGCCATAATAAAGCCACTGGAAGGTTTTCTCGTGTGTGTCACCAGAGAGATTATAGGAATGCCCTTCCCATGTATGCTTGTCACTTGTATTTCTGATCCAGATAAAAGAATGACATTAAAAATGGGTCTGTGGGGGTTCATGTTTTGAAACACTAACTGAAGTTTTTCCTTGGTATTGCTTCTTACTCCTTACTGGTTCCCACATTTGTAGGGTCAACTTATCTGCACCAGGCTTCAGAGAAGAGATGTCATATCAAATAAAAGATTCCTAGGTTTTAAAATGCTGTGTCCTAAAGGGACTTGTGACATATCATTTAAAAGTTGAAGAATCAGAGGATAGTTTTTGTCCTCAAGACCGGATAAGGTACACAGAGTTGGAGAAAGGAAGAGAAGCTGAGGGAAACAGAGAGGCATGGTACCACAGATGCTGGGAAGGGCTGTGACATCTTAGGTTTGCCCCAGTCTTGACTTTGGAAGTCATTGGGTGGAATTCCTGAATTGACGTAGAATAACGTTCAGATATCTAGCAGCAATACCTATATTTGTACTATTATAGAAATAAATACAAATTACTGAAATAAAAAAGAGATGTATCTTTCCTACACAGCTGAGCCTGTAGATTAAGCTTTGAACTTCCACAGGAGCAAGGACACTTAACTTGAATAATCTTATATCTCTCCCAAGGGAAAAGAAAATCCTCTTGTAAATGTTGAAATTCTTAAAGTTCTGGTCATTATCAGATGCCTGCAAAGTAGTTATCTTAGTGATGAAAAAGACAACGTACAGTCCTTGACACTATGGCCTTCGGTTAGATTGCATTTAATCTTCCCATGTCACTGTGATCTGCTGACCTTCATAAGCTACAACTTTAGGTGATAAAAGCAATAGCATGGGAATACAATGAAAAAGGAAACTTGTCATAATCCGGATTTGGGACTCTGAGCTGATTACTGCCCTCTCAGACACTCAGTTTCCTACTTGCAAAACAAGACTACGGGTTAATAGAAAAATATTTTTAGTTTCCTTAGGGTTAATTATATAATAGTGTGGCCGCAAGTAGGTCACTGGCAATATGTTCTGAGTTTGAGTTTTATTTATTTTAGCAACTCCTAATAATTTTATATAATTTCTCAAAATTAACTTTTGTTCTGAGGTGAAAAGAAAATTCAATGTACTCTAAACTTTAGATATTATGTTCTATGGATTCATCCCTGAATTCAAAATCATATTTCAAACTTAATACTTGAGTATGGTAGACAAAATCATCTGTGGAACAATAAAGTCTAAAAATTCTGGATATTCAGAAATGAGATGTGTGCTGGAAATATTGAAGAATATCGTCAGAGCAGAAAGAACTCCAAACAACGAAAGCTGCAAAATCTAGCAAGGGGAGAAGATGAGAGTTGGATCCCTTTTTCTGGTGTTATCCTGAAGACTGAGGCTCCTTCATGCTCTTGGTGATACCAAAGTCTCTTGACCCTTCCCCACTACAGGTGCTGAGTCAGCTCCTAAGCCAATTTTTTCCTTCCAAATGAAACTGTCAGGGAGCGTGTCTACACAGTTCAAGAAGCATCTAGTTGTATGTGTTTCTACATGTAGAGAAGCTAAACAAATCATCTACATGGACTTGGGAGGTAAAAAGACCAGAACAACCTTTTTTCAAAATAAGAGAGCATAAATAATTCTTGGCTTTTGTATCTTAATTAACATTGCACATTTTAAGTGAAGCACTTATTGAGTAGATTTTTTTTTTTTTTTTTTGCTTTATGTAAAGGAGAGTCATGCAGGATTGTGGCTTAGAAATTGCTCTGTGCGGAATGATCCGAACAGCTTTAGAGTTTAGTCATCAGCCTGCTTGAGAGCTTAGCACCCTACAGCACACAGGACAAATCTTGCCTGCTACCTATTTCTGTCAATACAGTTTTTCTGGGAATATAGACACTCATGTATTTACAATAGCAGGGCAGAGCAGAGACTGTACAGCCTGCAAAACCTAAAACATTTACTAGTAGTTTCTTTACAAGAAATGTTGACTGATCCCTGGTACACATATTTATGACAGTTGGTACACAGAAATGAATGTCACATTTTCTTTTTCTAAATAAGTTCTTACAAGGGGAGTGGATAAATAGTCATTCTAAATAGTGATTCGATGGGTAAGTGTCTCTCCACTAAAACCAGGGGGTTTGGAAACCCCATGTGTCCTTGTCCCTTGGGAGAAGCACTGTGGACAGAGCCACCATCCACAGCTATCAGTCTCGCAGGATTTTCTTAAGAGTATCAGGTAGTTTTTCTTCATTGCTGCCCTGCCTTTAAGCAACATGTTTCTTTCAATTTGCACATGCAGCAAAGACTTCTTATAGGACAGTCATATAACAATGTTCTTAGAAGCACTCACCCGCTTAAAAAAAAAAGGTGGTACATATACACAATGAAATATTACAAACATATGGACTTTGCAACAACTTAGATGGATTTCGAGTCTATCATACTCAGTGATCTATCACAGAAACAAAGAACGAAGTACCACATGTTCTCACACATAAGCGGACCCTGAACATTTACCATAATTCTATAAGAAAGGGATACTGCCAGGGTGTGGGTGGGGATACAACCTCAATAAGAGTACCTGATCTCAAACCAGACAAAGTGGAAACCAAAAGGTGACCCAAACTTTACCTATACAATGACCACTTGTACATCTAATCCTGAATTGTACCCGACATCTTTCAAATAAAATTTAAAAAAATTAAAAAGAAGAAATGCAAATTAAAATTGTGATGAGATATTACCTTGTACCAGTTAGGATGGCTATTATCAAAATGACAAAAAATAACAATATTAGTGAGGACATGGCAAAAAGGGAACCTTTGTGCACTACTGGTGAGAATGTAAATAAGTACATCCATTATGGAAAATGGTACAGACGTTCCTCCAAAAATTAAAGCTAGAACTACCATAAGGTCCAACAATTTCACTTCTGGACATATATCTGAAGAAAATAAAATCAGCACGCTGAGATATCTGCACCCCCATATTCATTGCAGCATTATTTACAATAGCCAAAACATGGAATGAACAAATGCCCATCAACGCACAAATGGGTAAAGAAAATGTGGTGTATGTACAAAATGGAATACTATTTAGACTTTAAAATGAAGAAAATCCTGTCATTTGTGACAAAGTAGATGAATCTAAAGATTATTATGCTAAGCAAAATAAACCAAGCACAGAAGAATCAATACTACATGATCTCACTTACATGTGGAATATAAAAAAGTCAAAATCACAGAAGCAGAGAATAAAATAGTGGTTCCCAAAGGCTGAGGGTGAGTGGTGGATTAGGGAGATATTGGTCAAAGGACACAGACTTTCAGTTAAACAAGAAGAATAAGTTCAAGTATCTATGGTGCAACGTGGTGGTTATAGTTAATAAAAATGCATCGCATACTTACAAATTGCTAAGAGAGTATATTTGAAATGTTCTAACCACACAAAAAATATGTGAGGTAATAGATATGTAAATTAGATTGACTTAGCTATTCTACGATATATATCAAAATATCATGTACACCACAAATATATATAATTTGTATTTGTCAATTAAAAAATTAAAATCTATAAGAAAAAAAGAAGAAGCAGCACTCATCCAGCACGTGCATGGCTGAATACTATCTCCCAAGAATTTATGTCCTTCCTAGAACTTCAGGATGTGACCTTATTTGGAAACGGGATCATTAGGTCATTATGGATATAACTAGCAAAAATGAGATCATACTACACTAAGGTGAGCCCTTAATACAATATGCCCTTATACAATTGCCCCATCTCAAGGTCCTTAACCCTAATCACACCTGCAAAGTACCTTTTGCCAGGTAAGGTAATATGTGCCCAGTTTCCAGAGACTAGAGCATGGACATATTTGAGGGACCATTACATTATCTATGCTTCGATTCAGTAACTTTCTCGTGGCTTCCAACTTGGGAAATGGCCATCATGTTCAATAAAAAGGATGTCTACCACATCACCTAGAGAAACTGTCCCCTCCCTCATGGTCTCTGACTCCCCTAAGCACCTCAGATTCTTACCTGTTTAAATACCCTATGCTGAGGCCAACTTACCTAATCAAAAACTTTCTAATCGTGCTGAAACTTTCTAATTGTGTTGAAACTCAAAGGAAAGGGGTTAAATTTATTATTCTTTTACCCCTAAATTCTCCTTGGTCCTTATGCAAATCTGTGTGCACACCAACTCTAAGTCAGGTGGTGTCATACCATTTTGCAGATGAGGAACCAAAGTCTAAGAGAACCGAAAGGATCTGTCAGTCACACGTATAGCAAGTCATGAGCCAAAGTTTGAATTGAGGCGATTTTAATAGCAGAGCTTGTGTTCTGTTCACCATATTGAATATGAGAGACCATGTCTGCCTAAAGACATCACCCGCCTTCTCCTAGTATTGGAGTTGGTCTTCTGAATGACTGTCCTCAAACTGCTTCCCTTACACAGGAGACCTGTCCGGGAGGGGAGTGTGTTGATGCTGTCTACCATTCCCGTTTTGCCCTCTGTCACCATGCTCAGGCTCCAGAGTACCCCAAAAGCCCCTTTTCTTGAACATGGCCGCCATTTCCCAAGCTGGAAGCCACCAGAAATTTACTGAATCAAAGCATTGAGAATGCCATGAGGCCCTGGTGAGGCACTTAACCTTTAATACTCATTTCCTCATCTATAAAATAGTCATAATAACTATTTAGTGGGATGGGAGAAACGATTTGCAACTAATAACTACCTGGTCGGGTGGATGAAAAAAATTGCACGTTGATTTCAGATTTGTCAATTTCTCCTCCCTGCAACCCCTGGCATCCACTACTCTATTCTCTGCTTTTATGAGTTTGACTATTTTAAAGACATTACACAAGTGGCATCATGGAATAGGTGTTCTTTTTGTGACTGGCTTAGTTTACTTAACACAATGTCCCTAGGGTTAATCCATATTGTCGCATATTGCAAGATACTCTTTAAGGATGAACAATAATTATATGTGGGTGTGGCTGTTGGTGTGTGTATGTAGGTATCTAAGCACACAAAATTTCTTTATCTACTCATCTGCTAATAAACATCCAGGTTGTTGCACATCTTGGCTATTATAAATAATGCTGCAGTGAACACAGGGACAATCATATCTCTTTGAAATTCCAGTTAAGTTATCCAAGATGAGTTTCTAGAGATCTGGCATACAGCATTGCACTTAGAGGTAACAATGTGGTATTTCACAACCAAAAATTTGTTAAGAGGGCAAACCTTACCACAATAAAAAAGAAAACAGTATTTTTTGAAAGATCTATATGTAAATATTCACTTTTAATCTATTTTTGGCTATCAAAAAGCAATCTCGTTCTGTCTTGTTTTCTCCAGCACATGTGTCTGAGAAGCCCAAGGACACCAGCACCCCCAGGTGCTTGAATTCAGTCAAATGTTTTCTGTGGAATTTGAGGAAAAGACAAAAACAGCGCCATAGACAGCTCAAACACATTAAGCATGACCAATTATTTAGTCTTCTCACCCAATCTACCAGGTAGTTATTGCCACTATTTTATAGATGAGGAAATGAGTATTAAAGACATTTAGTGCCTCACCAGGGTCACGTGGCAGATGGTGGGCGGCGGGTGGGACAGGGGTTTTGTGAAACCCACATCTATGTTTTCAACCCTATAACATGAAGACACAGAGACATCCGTTTAATGGAGGGACAAGTACCAGACCTTATGCAAAGCTGAGAGTGACATTTTCAGAAAGATAAATCTGAAAACTGTGCTCAGTGATACTTCAAGGGAGTTTGGGGAAAACCAAAAATTATAACCCTTGCATCATTCCTTTCAGTTCATTGTTGGCTAGAAAGTATCCCTGAAGTCAGCCGCGAGAAGCTTCAGTGGATAGTTTACTAACAGATCTGTGGACTCCAGCGCTTGAAGAGGCAAAATACCCCCCATCATGTTACAGAGATAAGGAATATGTCAGTGAATTTTTATACACCAGCTGCCATGACATTTACATTGAATCCTGACCTGCTGTATATATTATCACCATAAAATTGAGATTAATGTAAATCATTTACAGAGAAGGGCAAAGAGGTTTCCTGGATACGAAAAGGTTTGCTTTCACAGGCACAGGATCACTGACTTTTAACACTGAGATGATGGATGCCTGCTATAAATGTTTGTTAGGATGCCTATTGAAGAAAAATATGTTTGATCACTCATGGGATCAACCATGCTCTGGAGAAAACCAAGTTAACCTTTAACACTGTACTCATTAGCCGGCTGATGTGTGACCTGGCTCCATAGGCCAGTCAGGAAGCAGTATGACTCATCTTCTGGACCTATCCCTGGTACTCCCGTACAAGTCCCTGGAAACTCTAGTGAGTCAATTTCCCAAAAGCAATGCCAAGTGTGTGTTGTCCCCACTATTATCTCTACACAGAGAAGGCAACATAGACCTATGAGAGCATCTTCAGTGCTCATAGTCACTGTCTGACCCCAGAGGCTTGCAGTTGCAATCACAGGAGAAAACTTCCATACACAAACCGTGGCCAAGAGTGCTCACAGGGAAACCTCTTGGGTGAGCCTCTGTGAAAAATTGTTGTACTGGGAATACGAAGTCAGAGTCTAGAGTAATTGTAAATAATTTTTTTAACTAGAGGGAAATTGATTAACCCATGATGATTCCCTCGCTGTATTTAAGCATATGCCATATGCATTGTGAGATGCTGCAGAGAAGCCGTCTGCCTCCACAAGGACTTTTATTAATTATAAATATTTTTTTATTTCACAGCTCACGCCAGCCTCTACCCAGGGGCTTCCCAGGTGCTTCCTCCCACCATGTTCACGGGGAAAAGCTGGTTCAGGTGAGTTTACATGCAAAGCATCTGGCCAAGTGACCGCAGCGGTGACAAGAAATCTCACAAGAGAGTTCCCCAGAAGCTGTTTTATTTCACCCAAGCTGTTTCTGGGATGCTGGGGGTTTCATTACCTTTTTCTTTTTTTTTCTTTTTTAAAAACGGTAGCTTCTTTATTGCTTGTGTTGATTATGAGTAATGATACTTATTAAAATTCTAATTATTCAGAAATATAGACAAATGACAGGGAAATTTATACATAACCCCACATCCCAGAAATAACCACTG
>CAUYQG010176369.1:0-17496 GCA_963574415.1 Tarsius wallacei | reverse complement strand
AATACACATAAAATTAATTCTTTTATGCCTCCCCCTGTCACAGCAAAATGTTGTAAATTCTTACAATAACTATTTGAAATTTAAACTACACATCAAAGAAATGCAAATCAAAGCTACACTGAGATACCACCTAACTCCAGTCAGAATGGCCATCATCAATAACTCAAATAATAACATGCTAGAGAGGATGTGGGGAAAACAGAACACTTCTACTCTGTTGGTGGGAGTGTAAACTAGTACAGCCTCTGTGGAAAACAGTGTGGCAATTCCTAAAAGTTCTAAAAATCAATCTCCCATATGACCCCACAATCTCCCTACTGGGATTATGCCCGGAAGAACTCAAATCACTCTATAAAAAAGATACCTGCACACATATGTTTATCGCAGCATTGTTCACAATAGCAAGAACATGGAACCAACCGGGCTGCCCATTAAAAGAGGACTGGGTAAAAAAAAAGTGGTACATATAGTACATATACACGACAGAATATTACGCAGCCATAAAGAAGAACAAAATCATGAAAACGTCACAACAACCTGGATGGCCTTAGAGTCTATAATACTGAGTGATCTTTCACAGAAACAAAGAATGGAGTTTCACATGTTCTCACTCATAAGTGGACCTTGAACAACTATCGTAATACTATAAGAAAAGAATTGACAGTAGCGGGAAACTGTGGAGGTGGGATTGACTGTAGAGGGAAACTGTCTGGGGAAGGGGGAACACACCTTATCAACAAGAGTACCTGTACAATGAATATTTGTATACCTAACCCTGAATTGTACTCCACAATTTTAAAATAAAAAAAAATTTAAAAAAAAGAAATTTATACTATAATTATTTGAAATTTATGCTTCTATTTACGTGAGTTGAATTCTAGAATAAGAAAAGTTAAGTAAGATTATCAAGAACTATTTGCCTATAAAGGAAAAGTTTTATTTAGCCATAATGTAGAAATACCGCTGGACTCGGTGGCTCAGCCTGTAATCCCGCGCTTTGGGAGGCTGAGGTGAGTGGATTGCCTGAGCCCGAGGGTCCAAGACCCGCCTGGGCAACTTGGCGAGACCTCATCTCTACAATAAATCAAAACATTAGCCGGGCGTGGTAGTGCACGCCTGTAGTTCCAGCTACTTAGAAGGCTGAGGCGGAAGGGTCACCGGAGCCCAGTAGATCAAGGCTGCGGTGGCCGGGAGCGGCCACTGCACTCCAATCTGGGCGAAAGAGTGAGGCTCCAACTCAAAAAAATAAAAATAAAAATAAAATAAAATAAAAATAAAAATAAAAAAATGTAGAAATACCACCTTAACATTATCAATTGCATAATACCAATAAGTGAATATATTTATTTCTAAATATGCTCCTGGTGTGTTCTATTTTAGGAATATTCAAGCCTATTTTTAATTGTATCAAATGCTTTCCAACACTATAGTGCTGTATTTAAAACCACATTTTAAAATCAGAATATTCACTTCAGAGGGGTGTGCAATCCTCCATTAATCCGATGAGTTTTTATTCTTTAGTATTTTTTAAAAATATAAGAACATTTATTCATACAAATTTATACTACTTTGAACATGAAAACAACAATTAGACTGGCATTACGTTAACCAAATGGCATGTATTACCAATAAAGTTAAAAAAATAAGTTAACAGAATTTTTCTGCTTTTGAAACATTGTTTCTAATTTATTTTTTCACCACCAACTGGCTTAATTTTATTCTGAACAGAAAGTCACCATAACCATGACATCATCAATTATGTTAACTCCCTGGTATCCAACAGCTTTGACTTATAAATTTAAATTTGGAGTAAGAATAATTGTAGAGTTTTAAAATTACTACAAGCACATTCATATCAAATTTCACATGAGAATTAAAACATATCTTGAATGCTATCAGTCAGATGTTATTGAGTTTTCACCAAATAAAGACCTATGCTCATTGAGCACCTTTTTAGCTACTCATATGTAGAATAAATTCGGTCTCCACCAAAACCAAAATGTCCCCTAAAGACAATGGAAAAGTAAATGTTAAGGTCTGTGGATCCCTGCAAAGTCTGAATCCCCTCCTTGAGCTCTGAAGATTGAAGTAACTTGAGTTCTGGGGAAAGTCCTTTACAAGATTATCCTTTTAAACTTGGCCTATGTTGAGAAAAGAGATTACTCCTATGGAGACAAAAACTTTTGCAACTGCCAAAGCAGGCTTGTTATAACCTATAAATAGCAAGACAGCAAATTTTATCGTACTGATGATCTTACAAGAAGTGGAAAAGATACCAGATCTCTCTGTCCCCTCCTCCCCCGCTTCCTCCCTCTCTCTTTTCCTCCCTCCCTCTCTCTCTCACTCTTTCTCTCTCTCCCTCTCCTTCTCTCTCTCCCTGTCTACCCAAAAGTTCATGTAAGGACATAGCTAGAAGGTAGCTGGCTGACTATGAGCCAGTAAGAGAGACTTAACCACAAACCAACCTTGCCAACACTTTGATTGCAAATGTCTAGCTTCCAGAACTGCGAGAAAAAAAAAATGCCTGTTGTTTAAGCCTCCTAGTTTTTATGTCTGTTGCTTATTAATTAAATGCCTGTTGCTTAAGTCACCTAGTATTTTGTTTTGGGAGACAAATCTGACTAGTACACTTATATTCTGCAGTCTTCATTGATTTCATTGCTCGTGCATCCCTAGTCCCCTTACCTGATATTTGTATGTGTTTATTCACTCTGCCATAATAGAAAAGGTAACTTAAGTTTTAATAAGTGTAATATTCCCACTTTAACCTGTGATTCGCCAAATTATAATGCAATCTTGTAGGCTCAGGACATAGAATTATCAGGAAACAATGATACAGTGAGATTTTGATGTGAAATATGCAGGGTAAGCATATCTTTAAAAATGTTGCTTGGTCAAGTTTTTACACCCACTGCCCAGAAAAACTGAGGCACACATATTTGTTACAGTAGAGAAGGAGTTTAATATTGCAAGCAGCTGAGTGAGGAGGACAGGAGCTATTTCTCAAATCCACCTTCCCAAGAATTCACAAGGTAGGGTTTTTTAAGGGAATTTGAATATAGGAAGCTGGAGATGTATGATTGGTTGGAAATTATGTTATGGGTGTGTGTCCAAATTATCTTTCATGTGCCAGAGCCAGTTCCTGGGAGGGGACATCATAAGACAAGTGGAGCCATCTTCTTAGTATAGATTTTTGGGTCTGAGTGGGGCCTCAAGTCCATCAGAGTGCAAAGTCTGAAAGACATCTCAAACACCATTCTTAGGGTTTATAGTAGAGAGGTTATCTATAGAGCAAGTCCCCAAATAATCAGCTACTGACTCCCAGGCAGCAAGCCATTATAAGAGGTATGGAGGCGTTGGAGTCGCTGGAGATTAGAGTGGTCAGACTTCAGGATGTTATCAGAGAGATCTATACAGTTTTAAGCTCTTTTTTTTTTTTTTTTTTAGATAAGAACCTCCTTAAAATGTAATTGACTAAATATATTACATTCAATATCCATGAGTTTCTTCTGGACAAAAGACTGGCATAAATACCAACAACCCTCTGGACCTTCTTCCATAACCAATGAGGATAAACACAGGAGGTAAAGGGACATGGAGACATCTTCATACATACATTTTGCCTTTACAGGTCAGTGCCAGAAATATTTACAGAAAACACAATAAGAAAAAGATCATGTCTTGGCAACATACTGAAATTCATACAAACTGTATATATGATTTCAAGCAAATAATGATACCGTTTATTTTCTTTAGCGACAGTTGCTAAGCCTTTCAGAGGAGAAAGATGTCTTGATCATTGTAAGAAATGAGGACTTAGGAAACTAGGCTTGCTTCAACAAGTACTTATTAGGCACTGCAGAATCCCAAATTATATTTCTCTCACCATTAAAAAAAGAAAAGCATCTGAAGAACATGAGTTGATATTCTGAAAAACACTACACAGTATATGGCTTCTTGAGCTACTGAGAAACCCCACACAGTACGGATGAATCACCTCTGTTCTCTCCATCTCAGGAAAAGAGATGCACTTTTTTCTTCATTTCCAGATCCTCTAATTCAGGGCAGCCCATTCTCTTCTGGACTCAATAATAAGTACAAAATACTCACACCTTTGGCCAGTGATGTCAGTTGCCTACAGGTTCTGTGTGTAAGCCCTTTCATGAAGGGTTACTTTCTACGTTCACTGGGGAAGCATTTGTCAGGCTCTGCAGACTGGTTTTTAGTGAAGCAGATTCTTCAAGAGTATTTATTTCTTTTGGAACGTGGAATTTTACCCAAAGCAGGAGTTAGCCTTGCTCAAAGACAAGTTTTGTGGTAAATGGTAATTTGACACTCTTGCTGGCAGCAGTTCTCCTTCAGCATTTGAAAGCCCATTCAGGTTATCTCTTCCTAAAAATAATTGATTTCTGTGTTTACATGAGCTGGAGACAGATGGTCTGTTTTAAAGATTTCCAGAGCAGCCTCTTTTCCTTAGGCTCATTGTTTAAGAGAAAATAAGTTTATCAGCCTCATGGGCAGCTTCTCCCCTCCCCAGAGCTCAGGACATGAAGATAATCAATTGCTCTTTGTTAAATTGAGAGCAAACTTAGAAACAACAGATTTGTTAATCTCTAACTATAGCTGCACATTTGCAGGGCTTAGGACTCATCTACATTTTGTACTCTGCATTAATTTTATATAGGTTCTATATTAATTTTATATAGGCAGCTTCAATGTCTTTGAAAAGTTATTCCCTGAGGGTGGAAAAACATTGACAAAATAGTGTGATTATATTTATGGAAAAGCATGCCCACAGATAGAGGAGTTATCTGGGAAGGTATTCATCACAGTAATTAAGCAAGAGATAATAGTTTAAACTTTTCTGTAAAGTTTGAATTATTAGCAAACATAATGTACCATTTTTACATAATCAAATTTTATAAAAAATATATGATATGTAATATATGTAGATAGAGTGGAGAAAAAGAAAAATATATCAAACATCATAATTTCTAACTAGAATTTATTATATATGAGAACACACACTATTTTCAGGCCATTTACCACTGCATTCCCAGAGGCCTTTACACAATAGATACCGCACAAATATTCGTTAAGAGAATGAACGGATATTTCAAATTCAGCACGGTGCAATGAAAGTAAAATAGAATGAATCCTAGAGTCTAAGTTCCATTTTTAATTTTTTCACTAAATGTGCAGTGCTATATAGCCTCTTAAACTTAGACCAGGTTCATTTTTAGTTAAACTGAGGTAAATTAAAGACTAAATTCAGATTTCATCTACGGATTTGAACACTCTTATGACCCCTAAGACAGAGATTGGTTAAATAACTTATGTCTGGGATTGTTCCCATAAAAGGCAGACTAGCTCTCCTACTGGTGGGTAACTGTCCTCTGACCCAAGGCACTGAGGAACACTATCACCTATCTTAAATATTGTAATGACAAAAAGATAAAAGGAATTGATGCAATACAGCTTGTAAAAGGAACCATTTGCCCAGAAAAATTAGTAAACATCAATCATTTTCTGTATGCTACCATCTTTTAAATCTTTAAACAGTTTCATTTCCTATAGAATGTCCAATAAAAACCTTTTTGAAAAAAGAATATGTTGTTACTGGGTTCTGCTGTTGAAAAATGTATTGAGGGAATACTTAAAAGTCATTTTTCAATATTAGAAAAGCATTGATGAATAACTGCTCCAGTGCATTCTATGTCATTTTAAAGAATTAGCATAGATGTAGAAGTGTCTAATTTGCTCTCTGGGAACAGTTTATATACTAGAACAATTAGACTTGTTTGAATAACTTTCATCCCATTTTTATAATGTTGCATCAAATCACTCACAGCCATGTCTTTTTAAATGATAAGTAAATATATGTGCCATTATTTCAACTCCTATGATTGTATAAAACTCACCCACCTTCCTTTATCTGTATTTACTACTTTCTTTTCTTTATAAGCTTTCCTTTGATAGATATTTTTAAACAACTAATTCTATTGAATAACTAATGATAGTAGTGACTATATTCGAAAAAAAGAGAAAAAAATGAAAAGCCTGCTCAAGTAATTAACCTATGAAACATTAGATAATTCTGTAATATCTGAACAAATGTCTGATAAAAGATGGGACCTGCAAATTTTAGATGTCATAAAAATAACAGAAATATTTTTAAGAATGCAAAACACAGAAATGAATATAAAACATTCCATTTACATTTTATATTAAAATGACTTGAGTTTGAAATACATCGAGTGTAGTTTAATAATAATTATATGAAAGTAGATTATTTGTAATTTCCATTCTACCTAATAGAAACCAGACTCATCAGTTCATGTCCACATTTTGCTGGATAGTACAAGGAGTGATTAAATAGTACTTACAGCTGAGCATTGAAAGATGTGTGTTAGTCTATTTGTTTATATGTGTGTATCTACAAGTTAGTTTGTGCATACTTTTATTATATTGCCCTACAAATGTAGGAGAAGTATCTTTTTCTTATTATTTAAACTGTTTATCAGTCTTCTCCCAGGATGAAATGCCTCCTACTTCCAGTAAGAGTCATACAATAAATATTCAATACATTTTTTATTCAGTACCTACTATATGCCAGAGGATATTTGCTAGATACTAGCAATTTATCAGTAAATAAAAGACATCATCCCTGCCTTGTGAAACTCACCATCTAGTGAAGAAAGACAAACAACAAATAGTGTATTATCTGCATGATGAACGTTAAAAACAAGCAAGCAAAAAAGAGCAGTAAATTCTATAAGAACATATAGCAAGTGTACTTACCATATTGTGGGGAGTCAAGGACCTCAGAGAAATATATGTTTAAGAGAATGCTTATAGAATTAGTAATATTTAACCAGAAAATGATGGAGAAAGTGATCTTCTGACAGAATGCAGAGACCACTAGGAAAAAAAAGCAGGGTATATTCAGAACTTGCAAAAAGTCCTGGCAGCAGGATAAGAAGGGAAAAACTGGTCTGGAGATGATGTCAAGACAGGCTCAAGAAGGTGTTTGAGCAAATGGAAGTCACCAAAAGATGAGGGAGTGATAAGAGTAACTTTGCAGAATATAAAAGATAACAGATTGTTTTCCAAAAAGTAATTTATTTATAAGAATATATCACATAGAGAAAGCATTAAAAAAATTGTAAGTTAAGATGATAAGAAGTAAAACTGATGGACATGCATATTATACACTATTGTTGATATATAAATATTTAGAAGATTTTAGTAATATTTCCATTTTCACAACCTTTATTATAAGGAAGTTGTCTTTCATGCTTAGTCTTATCTGTCTTATTTTAACCTCTACCTAAATAGAAACTAGGTAAAAGTCTTATGAAGATTTTAGAAAATAAAGAGAAAATGCAAACTCATTACAGAAAAATCACAACAAATATTTGCACATGATGAACAAGTGTAAGATAGGAATTAGAAACAAAAAGCCTGATGAATTATTTACAATATCTCAATTTTCTCAAATAAATTATTCAAAAGAAAAATTCAAAACATTTTTCCATTCACTGAAAACTGTAAGAATAACAGCCAGTTTAGGTCAGATCTAATTTCCTAAGGACGAATCATATTATTTTTGTCTACATATTTTTCTTTGTTAATGGCTGGAAAACAAATTAATGTAACGCATTATTAATGCAACCATATGAGGATAATCTATGTTCTTATTTTCTTGTCTGTTAGATACTTAACTCCATGCTGACTGTATGCTAAAAAGAAAAAAAAATTGTAATTATGTAATTCCATTGTAATAAGATCCTATACTACACTGTGAGTTTACAGCTACTTTTATATATGAAGGAGAAGCACTGGAATATTCTGAAATGGTTGGACAATTCAGGCTCCTGCTTCATCAGAAATAAAACAAGCAAGTCAAGTGTTCTAGGGGGGCTTATCAGAGTATAAATCTCTGGAGGATAGCTCACTAGCTCAATTAATAATCAAACTTTTTTCTTTTCTTTTACATATTGCTAAGAAACCACAGATGGTAGAAGTTTGGATTTTTTCCCAGAAATGACTCTGAGTGCAAAGGCAGCAGAGGCAACTGTGGTTTTGTACTACTTAAGCATGACCCCATCTCAATTATTGTAAATACTAAAGTAATGAGCCAGTCAGAAAATTCTGTGCTATTTAAAGTTTCATCAATGACTCATAAATGCTTGCTGAGGGATTTTTCTTACTAATCCTGGCCACTGTCCATAACCTAGGGGAAATAGTTGCAGAGATTGTTTCCTTTCTCTACCTAATAACAGAGGTTGAAAAGCTAAGAATCTCAGAAATATTTTGGTGTGGCAAGAATCAAGCAACTTAGCAGGTATACTGCATCTACAAAAATGATCTTTCCCCTAGCTAGGCCCAAATCTTCTCATCTTTCTGTGTGGCCATAGAATTATACAAAATGGGAAAAAAGAGAGTCAACTTGTTTATGAGTACTCCAAAACTGCATAAACATTGATCTAGAGTTAGAAATAGTAACAGCAAACTGTATAGAGCCTGTTTTTCCCCCTTGAAAATATTTCAATATTTATGTCTAGTCACTTAGGACTTACCATTGTCTGCATATTGCAAGAGGGCTGTCTCAAAGCACTTTCCATAATGTGAATCACACTAAAAGAGTGACCCTTCTAGTGATTTTTCCCCTGCACAAAAGATACTGGAACAAGACTGTGAAATAATATTATAGACAGATAATGCCTTGATAGGTCAGCTAAATTGATTTTAGAATGGATATTTATTGGGGGGAAAAACAGTTTAACTTCATTTACTCATTTGAAAAGATTGGAAGTTTTTGTTTTCCATAGGAAGAAAGGGAGCTCTTATATCTATAATATTTTGTGCATATACATATATACGTTGTTTTATTTTACCTTGTTTTATTGTAATTGGCAGATACTGCATTTTTTTTTAATAGAAGATTTGTAGAATGCTGCATTGAGCAAATCTCTTGGTGCCATTTTTCTGACAGCAGATGCTCACTTTGTGTCTCTGTGTCACATATTGGTAATTGTCTCAATGTTTCCAAGCTTTTCAATATTATCATATCTCTTATGTTGATCTGTGACCATGGTACTATTATAATTAGCATGGAGTGTCACAAATTTCACCCGTATAAGACAGTAAACTTGACTGATAAATGTGGTTTTTTTAGGTTAGAAAATATTGTTTATTTAGAAAGTAAATTAGAGAGAGAGAGAGAGAAAGAGGAGATTCACCTCCCCAAGATAGGTAAGGGGGACAAAGCCAAGAAACATGGTGACAGCCATAGCTCAAAAAGCACATGGCCACACCAGAGTCTAGTAAGGCAATGACAGTGGCAGTGGCCTAGCAGTGGCCTAGCAATAGTCAAAATGTGTGTTTTCTGACTGCTTCACTGACTGTTCCCCCATCTCTTTCCCTCTCCTTGGACCTCTGTATTCCCTGAGATGCAAAAAATAATGAAATTAGGCTAGTTATTAACCCTTCAGTGCACTCTAAGTGTTAAGTGAAAGAAAAAGTCTCATTATCTCTCACTCATAGAAAGAAAGAAAGGTTTAAATTTGGTAAAGAAGACATGTTGAAAGCTGAGGTAGACTGTAAACGAAGCCTTTTGCACCACGCAGTTAAGTTGGGAATGCAAAGGAAATTTTCTGAAAGAAAATAATAATTGTTACTCCAATGAACACAAGAATTATAAGAAAATTAAATAATCTTAATTGCTGTTATGAAGAAAATTTGAGTGGTCTGGATAGAAGATCAAATAGCTACCACATTTCCTTATGTTAAAGCATAATACACAGCAAGGCCCAGTGCTCTTCAATTTTATGAAGGCTAAGAGAGGTGAAAAAACTGCAGAAGAAAAATTTGAAGCTAGCACAAGTTGACTCATGAAGTGTAAAGAAAGAAGCCATCTCTACAACATAAACATATCAGGTATGCTGATGTGGAAGCTTCAGCAAGTTATCTAGATCTAGCTAAGATCATTAACAAAGATGGCTTCACTAAAAAACATATTTTCAATGGAGATAAAATAACATTCTATGAAAAAAAAAGATGCCATCTAAGACTTTCGTGGCTAGAGAGAAGTCAGTGTTTGGCTTTAAAGCTTCAAAGGACAGGCTGACTCTCTTGTCAGGGACTAATGCAGGTGGTGATTTTAAGTTGAAGGCATTGCTCATTTACCATTCTGAAAAATTTAGGGTCCTTAAAAATTATACTGGATCTACTTTGTGCTCTATAAATAAAAATGAAAAAGCATGGATAACAGCACACCTGTTTACAGCAGGTTATAGCATGGTTTACTGGGTATTTTAGACCCACAGTTGAAACTTACTGTTCAAAAACTATGGATTTATTTCGAAATATTTTTGCTTATTGAAAATATGTTTAATCACCCAGGATCTCTGATAGAGATATGCAAGGAGATTCACATTATTTTCATGCCTGCTGACTCAACATCCATTTTGTAGTTCATAGACCAAGGAATCATTTCAACTTTCAAGAGTTATTATTCAAGAAACACATTTTCTAAGATTGTGGCTGCCACAGACAATGATTTCTCTGACGAATTTGGGCAAAAAGTCGAAAAGCTTCTGGAAAGGATTTACCATTCTAGATGTCACGAAGATTATTCATTATTCAAAATATTAACATAACAGAAGTTAACCTTCATAAATGATCTTGAAGTTTTCAAGACTGCAATAGAGGGAGGATCAGCAGATGTGGAAATAGCATGAGAACTTCAGTTATAAGTGGAGCCTGAAGATGTGACTGAATTACTACAATCTCATAATACAACTAGCACAGAAGAGGAACTGCTTTTGATGGATGAATAAAGAGAGTAGTTTCTTGAGATTTAATCTACCTCTAGTTAAGATGCTGTGAACATTGTTGAAATGACAATAAAGGATTTCAAATATTAGAAAAACTTAGTTGATAAAGCAGTTGAGAGAATTGACTCGAATTTTGAAAGAAGTTCTATGTGAGTAAAATTCTATCAAACAGAATTGAATGTCATAGAGAAGTCTTTTATTTATTTGTTTGTTTATTTATTTATTTATTTATTCATCTATTTATTTTTGAGTTAGAGTCTCACTCTTGTTTCCCAGGATGAAGTGCAGTGGCATGCTCACGGCCACCGCAGCCTGGACTTGCTGGGCTTAGGTGATCCTTCCGCCTCAGCCTTCCAGGTAGCTTGTGAAAGGAAGAATCAATCCATGCAGCAAACTTCAATGTTGTCTTATTTTAAGAAGTTGCCACAGCCATCTTTACCTTCAGCAACGACCACCCTGATCAATCTGCGGCCATCGATGTGGAGGCTAGATGTTCTACCAGTAAAAAGATTAAGGCTCCGATGTTCATCAGCATGTTTTTAGCCATAAAGTATTTTTAAATTATGTATTTTTTAGACAAATGTTATTTCACACTTAAAAGACTATAGTGTAAACACAACTTTTACATGCACTAGGAAACCAAAAAATTTGTGTAACTTGATTTATTACAACATTCACTTTATTTCTGTGGTTTGGTACTGAACCTGCAATATCTTGAGGCATACCTGTACCTTGTGACACAGATGGTGTTGGTACCCTGCCCATGTCTCCTTCATATATCTTCAAATGTCACATGGAGACAATCACTTTTTCTCTGGACTCAGAAGCACTCTTGTTCATGAAACAGTCCAGACATACTAAAAATGTATGCCCTTAAACAACCTTAACACAGTGAGAAGTTTAAGTGTTAATTGTAAGTTAGCCATCCATCACTGGGACAATTATGGGATTTAATATATATATTCCAATTTATTTTGCAACCAATATCTCACAGTTCTTCCTGAGAAAGCATCCCAAATAAATGATTTGGACCCAAATCATTGATCTTCTCTTATGAGTTCTAAATCTGGTTTTTGACGTTTTTCTTTTCATTTGTATTGTTTCTCTAATTTTACCTTTGCATATTGATAAAAAGACATAGGTAAGAAATCCCAGGAATGAAAGTCTGAACAGATAGGGAAGCTCAAATAGGCATTACAAATACGAGTATAAAATTACTGTCAATGAAGCTTTGAGTTATTAAAGATAAAATCTGTAAGTTGTCTTAATCCATGTGAGAAAATAAAATTCCCATATAAGAGGTGTCAGTTTAAAGATAACAGAAACAGTAGATAATCAGGAAAAAACAACCCAAGAATTATCAGTACTAATTCCCTTAAATTCTCAACCCATGGGTTAGCATTTGTTTGGCTCTCGTGGTTTAATTCCATGATTATATCATGTAGCTTTGAAGTTTGACATTATAGAGGTTTTGCTAAAAAACTTAAAATATGACTGTAAATCAGTAATTAAATAATGTATAAAATTTGACTATACCTTAAAGGTATATTTTATCCCTTTGAAATAGTTTAGCAAATTATTCCAGTGCATGTCTGGCACAACAGGATAACAGTAACCACCAAAACTTGATCTTATCACCCTCTTTGACAAATATCTTTATTTGTTTTGCATTTCTAGGAAACTAGTTGGCAATATGAGAAGAAAAAAGTAATCATAAAGTGCAAACCCTGAAACCCATTTTAAAATCTTAAAAGAAAAATATTTGATAATTCTCCCAAATTAATATCTGACTTTGCAACATTCTACTTTCCTGATATACAACAATGAATGAGCACTTCTCATCACTATAATTAAGTCACAAGGCACCTGATAATAATGTACTTGCTGTAACATCCTTAGGAAGAAAAAGCTGAAAAGTGTCTCAGTATTAGTTGTTAAGCCATCTGTGCCGCCAAATAGCATAAAAATTCAGATCTGTTCAAATATACAGATGAAGGCTGTATTTTGAGAAAAGTGGTTTCTTAATGGATATTTCTGATCTCCACTTCTACCTTTTGGAAATTTTTGGAAATCTTAACAATAAAAATGTTGAAAAGCCAGAACTATAAAAACCAATGTTTGATAATAAAATATAATATAGCACTTTTATCATTGTTTCAGATTTCTTCATATATCAAGCATCTAATTAGAGATATGAGGAATTTGTTACTTTATAAAATGTATTACAGTGATTCACGGGGTATTCAAATTATCTATATAGAGATTAGAAGGTTTATTTCTCACTTTGCATTCTCACAGGTATCTATAATTTTTACAGCTTCTCTCATAGCCTCTGCAAAAAAAAACCTTGCAAAACCTTCAGGGTAGTTCAGAATGGAGAATATACTCATAGACATTCACATTTCCATCGTGTAAGATGTCTGAGATTTTAGTGATTTTCCACTCCATGCAGAAATCCTTCCTCACTGTCTTAAATATCACCAGAATTTCAAGAAACTGAAGACCAATATTGTTTCATCCAGATTTAGAATAAGTTAATCTTAAATTGCATCTGTCCCACCAAAGGTCTGAATTTACAATGATGGGAGGCAGATGATTCTGTGATTCTGGTGATAAATCACTCTGATCTGACAAATATAATTATGTCATCTCTTAGTTAAAATTTATATTTATTTCCCATTATCCTCACAATACAGATAATTTTTTGCATGTCTCTTGATAGTCTTCTTTCCTCTACTATCAATAGACTAACTCTTAATCATATGTTCGTACTCAAGTTAAATATCTTTTCCTTTCAGTATCTTAAAAGATATTGGATATCCCTGCAATGATGATCTCATCTTTGCATCCTCTATTTACTTCCTCCCTTCACTTATGTCTAAAATACAGGTAATCCTTTTGGCTCTAACTTATTAATATATGCAAAATGTATCCATTTATTTTTTCCATCTCTACCTTCCAAGTCACTATCATTTCTGAGCAGCAATCCTCCAGTACTCTTCATGTCTCCCCTCTTGGCAATACTACAGTCCATTCTCCACATAGCACATAGCAAGCTTTCAAATATATGTATTTAGGTGGTATGTGGGTAGTTCCTGCCTATAATCCCAGCACTTTGGGAGGCTGAGGTGGGAGAATTGCTTGAGGCCAGGTGTTCAAAACCAGCCTAGGCAGCATAGCAAGACCTCATCTCTATAAAAAAGAAAAAGAATAGTCAGAAGTGAAGAACACCTGTAGTCCCAGCTTCTTGGGAGGCTGAGGCAGAAGGATCACCTGAGCCTAGAAGGTCGAGGCTGAGGTGAGATGTCATGCCACTGCACTCCAGCCTAGGCAACAGAGGGAGACTCCAACTGATATATATAAAAATCATATGTTTTGCTGAGTGTCACTTTATAATGGCTTGCTATTGAGCTTTTAAAAAAGATAAAGAAAGAAACCCTCTATTGTAGTCATACACGCATGATCTAGTTCTTACCTACCTCTCAGGCTTAATTACACAAACCTCCCATTACTCACTGTGTGTTAATCAGTGTCCTTATTCCTACTTCCTAAGCACCCTAAAGTCACCTTCCCATGAAAACTTCCTAAATATTCCTCTGGCTGAAATGCTATTTCCCAGCTCTTTGATTGGTGGGCTCCTTTATGCCATTCAGGTCTCACTTTAATTTTTATCTCTCCAGAAAAGTATCAGATTTCACTAACTCAGCTGCTTATTATTACTCAGTAACCTTGCACACATTCCTTACCTTGCTTCACAATGCCTGATAATTTACAAAATCATTCACGGAACAACTATACATAGTGACTTAGCTGATCTTGTGATCAAACTCAAGACTTCATCTTGACACAAAGTTCAGCTTTGGCATGTAGTAGCTTTTAGTAAATATTTGTTGAAAGGATGAATTAATGAATTATTAATTAATGGCATTTATTATACTTTTTTCTGTACACTCTTGCCTACTAACCATAATAGGTACTCAATAAATAAATTTTGACTGAAAGTATCTGATTTTACTAAGTCTATTTATTTGCTTGCAAGAATTACAGAGGCTATTTCCCCTTCATTAATACAGAATTATTAAACATATATCATTTGTATGCCAATATACAAGATGGAAAGAAATACATTTCAAAAGGAGATGGCTCCCATGAGTGGTCAATGTCCATCACAGAATTTATAATACCCAAGAATGCATTGCTAGTAAAGACAGGCCTGCATGTATTCAGAATTTTTATACAAGTTCTAAGCTAAAAGATAGACATCTATGAAGAATCAAAAACCTAGAAAGTATTAAAATAAATAACACTAAAGAAGAGCTAAGTTATATAGCAGAAAGGTTACTATTCAAGATTAAATTCATGAGCCAGAAAAAAGAACCAAATGCAGATTTTAGTAAAGATGCAATTTTTCATTTTAATATCATGTCTGTTTCAAAGGAATAAATATCTACAACGATTGTAAGTGCTGAGGTAAGCATGACTTAAGGAAATTACAGCAAATATAAAGAGAAAGGGGAAAAGCAACGATTGAGTTTCACCTTCTAAATGCAAAACAATGGCTCCTTCTGGTGAGAGGAGTGAGACTGGCTGATGGTCAAGAAATGGAAGTCAGAGGTATTCATATTTTTTAAATTTTTCACATGAACAATTTATTCATGTATTGCATGTATAATTTTTAGAAGGGAGTATTGAGAGGGATGTGTGTGTTCAGGCCTGCAAATCTGGTAAGGGAATTTGAAAAATGCATAGACAGGACCTGAAAGGCCCCTGACACTGCAGCAGCTATTTATTTTTTCCTTTTTTGTCAGAACATGAGATTTATAGATCATGACCCTTGCTTTTAAGCAAAGGAAACCAAAGTCAAGGCATTATTTTCTTTTAAAATTTACCATATATACCAAGCATAGTGGCTCATGCCTGTAATCCCAGCACTTTGGAAGGCAGAGGTGAAAGGATTGCCTGAGCCCAGGGATTTGAGACCAGCCTGGGCAACTTGGCGAGACCTCATCTCTACAATAAATCAAAAAATGAGCCTTGCATGGTGGTGCTCTACTGTGCTTCTAACTACTTGGAAGGCTGAGGTGAAAGAACCACCTGAGCCTAGTAGGTAGAGGCTGTGGTGGCCATGAGCGTGCCCCTGCACTCCAGCCTGGGTGACAGACAAACTTTGAGTCAAAAATAAATAAATAACTGCATAAATAAATAACCATATATTTCAACTGGAAAAAAATATGTATGATGTAATCTAAATTCATGATTAAAGTTTCAATTTTTAGAAAGACTTCTGGAGTTCCTTCAGTTAGTCTGCCTCCCTAATCTATTTAGAGGGATATTCTTATAGATTATTTTTTGTCTCTTGAGACTCTGACAGTTTAATGGATTTAGATGACAGAGAGGTTGTGTGAGTAGAGGCTGTTGTCAGTCACCATCTCTGCTTCAGGGAAAGTTTATAATACAGGGTCAGGACACTTTCATCATTTACTGAGTCATTCAATTGTTCTCATAGGTGTTATGGTCCATGGGGAAAATTCCCTTGTTTCTACTCCATTAACAAGCAAGACAGCAAATGAACCAAAGCATTTGACCAGCAGTAGATGAGAATACTCAGTTTAACACTTTTTTACAAAGCCAGGACTTAGAGGCAAAAGAGCTGCTAGTTTAGCAGCTCAGTTGTCATGTGAGAAGAAACAAATGCAAATTCTTTCTGGAGAAAAGCATTTTCATCTGACGTACCCAGAATTCCCACAAATTAGGGAGAAAAGCAGGGCAACCCAAAAACAAAATAAACACTTTCATATTGCTAAAAATACTAAAAATTTAAGCAAGCCAAAAAATAACATAAAATTTACTGTTTATCCCACTATCCCAAGATAATACCTTCATTTATGGTTTATTTTTCTATGATTATGTACATGAATTTTTTAATTTATAAATGTAAAGACAGAATATGTTTACTGCATTTTAACATGGATTTATGTGATAATAAATCATGAAGATATATTTTCACAAAAGTTCTTTGTTTTATTTAAAATTAAGATAAAATTTACAGACATTATACTATATAAATCTTGTGGTTTAATGAGGTTTGAGAATTACATATGCCTATAAAACAATCATCTAAAGTAAGATATAGACTATTTCTGTCTCAGAAATTTCCCTTGTGCCTTTGTCTATTCCCAAACTCACCAGAGGCAAATCACTACTTCCAGACATTAGTTTTGCTTCTACTTGGACTTCTAGTAAATGAGATCATACAATGAGCATTCTTTTGCACAACATAAATACTTTTATTTATCTATTTATTTACTTACTTATTTAATAATCTATTTATTTTATTTAAAAAAAAATTTATTATAAAGATGTGGAGTACAATTCAGGGTTAGGTATACAAACATTGATTATGCAGGTACCCTTGTTGATGAGGTATGCCCCTCCCTCCCCTAGTGGTTTCCCTCAACTGCCAATCTCACCCCCCCTCCCCTGATAGTTTCTCATTACTGCCAAACACTTTCTAATAGTATTATAATTGTTCAAGGTCCACTTATGAGTGAGAACCTATGATACTCTGTTCTTTGTTTCTGTGATAGATCACTGAGTATGATCGAAGGAGTCACACTTTAAACATAAAGACACAAATAGCATAAAAGTTAACGGA
>CAUYQG010176367.1:0-14073 GCA_963574415.1 Tarsius wallacei | reverse complement strand
AAAGCAGAAATCAAGATTCCTGAAAACAAATGAAAATGAAGAAACATCCTACCAAAACCTTTGGGATGCCATGAAAGTAGTTCTAAGAGGTGAATTTATATCTCTATGAGCATACATCAAGAAAACAGAAAGATCACAAGTTGAGAGCCTAACAAATCACCTAAGGGAGCTGGAAAGAGAAAACCATCAAAACCCCAACTTTAGCAGAGGAATCCAAATCACCAAAATAAGAGCCCAAATACGGGATGTAGAAGACAAAAATATCATAGAAAACATCAACAAAACAAAAAGCTGGTTCTTTGGAAGAATTAACAAGATTGATGGATCCCTAGCCAGAATGACAAAGAAAAAGAGAGAAAAAGCCCAAATAAACACAATGAGAAATGTAAAAGATCAAATCACGACTGACTCCAAAGAAATACAAAAGATTATCAGAGATTACTATGTACACCTATATGGAAACAAACTTGATAACCTAAATGAAAGAAGGACTTTCTGACATCACACAACCTCCCCAGGTTGAAACCTGAAGACACTGAGATACTAAATAGACCAATAACAACCCAGGAAATTGACTCTGTCATATGAAAACTAGCTACAATAAAAAGCCCTGGACCGGATGGCTTTCCAGCAGAATTCTACAAAATGTACAAGGTGGAGCTGATACCAATCCTATTGAAAGTATTCCAGGCAATTGAGAAAGATGGAATTCTCCCCAAATCATTTTACGAAGCTAACATCACACTGATATCCAAACCGGGTAAAGATCCAACAAAAAAAGAGAACTACAAGTCAATATCCCTTATGAACATAGATGCAAAAATCCTCAACAAGATTCTAGCAAATCAGATCTAAAAACAGATCTCAAGAATCATCCACCATGACTGGGCTGGTTCAACATTCACAATTCCATAAACGTAATTAAATACATCAACAGATGTAAAAACAAGACCCACATGATTATATTATTAGATGTAGAAAAAGCTTTTGATAAAATCCAGCATCCCTTTTTGATAAAAACCCCGAAACACCTAGGTATAGAAGGAACATACCTCAAAATAGTAAGTGCCATTTACAATAAACCCACAGCTAACATTTGCTAAATGGACAGAAACTGGAAACATTTCCCCTGAAAACTGGAACAAGACAAGGCTGCCCACTCTCCACCTCTCTTGTTCAACACTGTGTTGGAAGTCCTAGCTCGGGCAATTAGACAAGAGAAGGATATCAGGGGTATCCAAATAGGAAAAGAGGAAGTCAGGTTATCCCTCTTTGCTGATGAAATGATCCTATACCTTGAAAATCCAAGAGAATCTGTCAAAAACCTGCCTGCACTAATAAAGGACTTTGTCAAAGTCTCAGGGTACAAAATAAATGTGCATAAGACAGTTGCATTCCTATACACCAACAACTAGCAGGCAGATTCAAATTAAAAGCACAATCCCATTCACAATAGCCCCCAAAAAAAAGAAAAGAAAAAAAAAAAAAGAAATACTTCAGTATCTTCCTAACCAGAGAAGTAAAAGACCTTTATAGTGAGAACTACAAAACACTGCTCAAAGAAATCCAAGAAGACACAAACAAATGGAAAAATATTCCATGCTCATGGACTGGAAGAATCAACATTGTTAAGATGTCCATCCTACTCAAGGCAATCTACAGATTTAACTTAATATCCATTAAGTTACCAACATCATTCTTCTCAGACTTGGAAATGACAATACAGAAATTCATATGGAAACAAAAATGACCATGAATAGCCAAAACAATCCTTAGCAACAGAAAAAAAGCAGGAGGTATCACACTTCCAGACTTCAAACTTTACTGTAAGGCTACGGTAATCAAAACAGCCTGATACTGGTACAAGAACAGGAATATAGAACAATGGAACAGGGTCGAGATTCTGGAAGCAAAGCCTCAATTTCTCAACCAACTCATCTTTGATAAAGCCTCCAACAACAACCACTGGGGAGAGGAGAACCTATTCAGTAAATGGTGCTGGGAAAACTGACTGATCGCATGCAGAAGATTGAAACAGGACCCCTACCTATCACCATACACAAAAATTAACTCTAAATGAATCAAAGACCTAAATGTAAAACTTCAAACTATAAGAATCTTAGAAAATGCAGGAGACACCTTTATGGCAATTGGAACTGGCAACCAATTCCTGATCAGAACCCTAAGTGCCCATTGCATAAGAAATAAGATAGACAAGTGGGACCTCATCAAATTGACAAGCTTCTGCAAAGCAAAAAAAGCCATCAAGAGGGCAGGGAGACAGCCCACAGAATGGGAAAATATATTTGCCAATTCTATATCTGACAAATGTCTAACATCTAGGATCTGCAAGGAACTCAAACGCGCCAAAAGGAAAAAAACAAACAGTCCCATTAAAAAGTGGGCAAAAGACATGAATAGACAGTTCTCAAAAGAAGATACACGGGCAGCCAACAGACACATGAAGAAAGTGCTCAGCCTCACTCATCATCAGAGAAATTCAAATCAAAACCACATGAGATACCACCTAACCCCAGTAAGAATTGTCATAATTAATAAAATAAACAACAACAGATGCTGGCGAGGATGCGGAGAAAAAGGAACATTTCTACACTGCTGGTGGGAATGCAAACTAGTGCAACCTCTTTGGAAGACAGTGAGGTGATTTCCAAAAGAACTAGAAATTGAGCCAGGCTCGGTGGCTCAGCCTATAATCCCACGCCTTGGGAGGCTGAGGTGAGTGGACTGCCTGAGCCCGCGGGTTCAAGACCCGCCTGGGCAACTTGGTGAGACCTCATCTCTACAATAAATAAAAAAATTAGTCGGGCGTGGTAGCGCGCGCCTGTAGTTCCAGCTACTTGGAAGGCTGAGGCGGAAGGATCGCCGGAGCCCGGCAGGTCGAGGCTGCGGTGGCCGGAACACTCCAGTCTGTGCGACGGAGTGAGACGCCAACTAAAAAATAAAAAAAAAAAAAAAAAGAACAAGAAATTGACTTCCAAATGACCCATATACCAGGTGGAACTCAAATCATTCTACAAAAAAAGACACCTGCACACGCATGTTTGTTGCAGCTCTATTCACAACAGCAAAAACATGGAACCAACCCATGCTGCCCATCGAAGCTGGATTGGATTTTTAAAATATGGTACATATACACAATGGAATATTACACAGCCATAAAGAAGGACCAACATATGGACTTTGCAGCAACTTGGATGGATTTAGAGTCGATCATACTCAGTGATCTATCACAGAAACAAAGAAGAGAGTACCATACGTTCTCACTCATAAGCGGACCTTGAACAATTATCATAATACTGTAAGAAAGGGATTGGCAGTGGTGGGAAACTGTCAGGGGAGGGGGGGGAGTGGCAGTTGAGGGAAACTGCTAGGGGAGGGGGAGCATACCTCATCAACAAGGGTACCTGCATAATCAACGTTCATATACCTAACCTAAATTGTACCCCACATTTTTATAATAAAAAAAACTCAGACTTTTCAGTTTTTGACAGGCATTATCTATCAAAGTTGAAGATGCTCATAACCTGTAACCAGCAATTTCACTCCTAACTGTATACTCAACAGAGGTGCATGCAATCTGTACTAAGATGGTATACAATGTTCAAAACAGCATTTAAAAAAATGTATTCCTCACACTTTTGTTTAAATTTTCTTTTTCATCTTACCTCTTAAGGCTAGAATGATACATATGGTAGTAGATTAGAGTTAAAGATATCAGTATAAACTGTTAACTTAATATAGATACAGAAGAATACATATAGAAATATTTATAGATGCAGTCATGTGGTACATAATGACATTTCAGTCAACCACAAATAGTATACATAACAGATGGTCCCATAAGATTATAATGCCATATTTTTACTTTTTCTATATTTAGATAAGTTTATATATACAAAATACATAACTGCCTACAGTATTCACTACTGTAGCTTGCTGTACAAGTTTGTGGCCTAGGTGTGTAATAGGTGCTACCATCTAGGTGTGTGTAAGTACACACTCCATGATGTTCACACAATGATGAACTCGCTTAACAATGTACTTCTCAGAGCAAATCCCTGCTGTTAAGCAATGCATGACTGTGTATGTAACCAGATTAGTGTACACACACACACACACACACACACAGACACACACACGTATTTTTGTATCTTTGCTCGATTAGCTGAACGGGCTGAAAAGAAATGACACGCTAGCAGCAACAAGTGCACCTAGTACCCAGACTGGTTTCTAATAGCATTCGCCAATAAAAGAAATCAGGGCTCCTTGGAAAAATAACTGATTCTAGGATGGGGACGGGAATTACACAAGATGAGCCTGGAGCATTTTGTAGCACCAAAAAGTAAAAAAGCGCCTTAAAAAAAAACCAAAAAAACGGCTGGGTTCGGTGGCTCAGTCTGTGATCCCAGCCCTTTGGGAGACTGAGGCAGGTGGACTGCCTGAGCCCACAGGTTCGAGGCCAGCCCAAGCAACCTGGCAAGACCTTGTCTCTACAATAAATCAAAAATTAGCCAGGCATGGTAGTGCATGCCTGTAGTTCCAGCTACTTGGAAGGTTGAGGTGGAAGGGTCACAGGTGCCCAGCAGGTCGATGCTGGGGTAGCTGTGAGTGTACCACTGCACTCCAGCCTGGAAGACAGAGTGAGACTCCAATTCAGTAAAAACCAACACACACACACACACACACACACACACACACACACACACACCACAGAGATAAGGGTATGTCAAAGAGTAGAGGAGCCAACTGAAAGAGCTCCCAGTGGCCAAAGCTGTAACAATTTGAGCAGCAAAATAAATAAAATCATATTGTATTATACTCCAAAGTATAAAACAAAAATCCATGAGTCCATATTGATATAAATAAATTTTTGAATAAATTATAAATGGAGAGGAGACAAATCTCCTGTGCAAAAAAATCCCAAATAATTTATGAAGCTACTCCATCCTCAAGAAAGTGGAGCATAGAGCCAGGCACACTGGCGCATGCCTGTAGTCCCAGCTACTCAGCTGGCTTAGGTAGGAGGATTCCTTGAAGCCAAGAGCTCAAGACTGCAATGTGCCAGTGAAGTAACGTGAAAAAGACCACCTCAGCCAAGTGGTCAAAGTCCACATCAACAGTCATAAACCATGTTCATAGTAGGTACGCTGGATATGATATAGTCTCCCTTTCCATAATCCATAACTCTATTCGCACCATCAGAAAAACATCAAACAAATTCCAACAGTAGTGCATCCTACAAATTATCATCATTTATCATCATCAGTTATCAGCACTCCTCTCAAAGCCCTCAAGGTCATCAGAATAAAGTAAGTCTGAAAAACTGTTAGCGCCAAGAGGAACTTAAAGAAACATTACAACTCAATGTAATGTGGTATCTTGGTTGGGATCCTGGAACAGAATAAAACAACATTAGGTATAAACTAAGAAAATCTAAATAAACTATGACTGTAGTTAATAATAATGTGACAACAATGGCTCATTAACTTTAACAAATATACCATACTAAAATGTTAATAACATTCCGACTACTTCGAAGGCCGGGGTGGAAGGATCACTTGAGCCCAGCAGGTCAACACTGGGGTGGCCGTGAGTGTGCCATTGCACTCCAGCCTGGGTGACAGAGTAAAACTCCACCTCAAAAAAAAAAAAAAAAAGAAAGATGTTAATAACGGAGAACACTGTATATAAGATTTTAATGGGGAAAATTGGGTGTAGGTATACTCTGCACTATCTTCTCAAATTTTCTGTAAGTCCAGAACAGTTCTGAAATATAAAGTCTATTTTAAAAATCCTACTTCTCCCTCCTATTCAACATAGTGTTAGAAGTCCTAGCTAGAGCAATCAGACAAGAGAAGAAAATCAGAGGTATCCAAATAGGAAAAGAGGAAGCCAACTTACGCCTCTTTGCTGATGGTATAATTCTATACCCTGAAAATCCAAGATAATCTTGTCAAAACTTTCTTGCACTGATAAAGGGCTTTGGCAAAGTCTCAGAGTACAAAATCAACACGCAAAAGACAGTTACATTCTTATACACCAACAACAACAGACAGGCAGAGAATCAAATAAAAAGCACAATGCCATTCACAACAGTCACAAAAAACAAAAAGAAATACCTTAGCATCTTCCTAACCAGAGACGTTTACAATGATCTTTACAATGAAAATTACAAAACACTACTCAAAGAAGTCAAAGATGACACAAATAAACGGAAAAATATTCCATGCTCACGAATTGGAAGAATCAACATTGTTAAGATGTTCATCCTACCCAAGGCAATCTACAGATTTAACTTAATACCCATTAAATTACCAACATCATTCTTCTCAGACCTCGAAATGACAATACAGAAATTCATATGGAAACATTAACAACCACGAATAGTCAAAACAATTCTCAGCAAAAGACACAAAATGGGAGGTATCACACTTCCAGAATTTAAACTTTATTACAAGGCTACAATAATCAAAACAGCCTGATATTGGTACAAGAACAAGCATATAGACCAATGGAATAGGATAGATTCCGGAAACAAAATCTCAATTTTTCAACCAACTCATCTTTGACAAAGTTTCCACTAATAACCACTGGAGAGAACTTATTCAGTAAACGGTGCTGGGAAAACTGGCTGACCACATGCAGAAGATTAAAACAAGACCCCTCCCTATCACCATACACAAAAATCAACTCTAAATGGATCAAAGACCTAAATGTAAAACCTCAAACTATAAGAACCTTAGAAAATTCAAGAGACACCCTTATGGAAATTGGAACTGGAAACCAATTCCTGATCAAAATCCCAAATGCCCATGTCATAAGAGAGACAAAACTGATATGTGGGAACTCATCAAACTGAAAAGCTTCTGCAAGCAAAAGAAACCATCAGGAAAGCAAGGAGACAGACCACAGAATGGGAAAAAATATTTGCCAACTGTATATCTGACAAAGGCCCAACATCTAGAATATACAAAGAACTCAAATGTGCCCAAAAGAAAAAAACAAACAGTCCTATTTAAAAGATTACTTGGAAGGCTGAGGTGGAAGGATCACCCGAGCCCAGCAGGTCAAGGCTGCGGTTGTCGTGAGCATGCCACTGCACTCCAGCCTGGGCAATAAGGTGAGACTCCAACTCCAAAAAAAAAAAAAAGTGGACAAAAGATATGAATAGTCACTTCTTAAAAGAAGACATATAAGCAGCCAACAGATACATGAAGAAATGCAAATTAAAACCACACTGAGATACCACCTAACTCCAGTCAGGATGGCCATCATCAATAACTCAAAAACCAACAAATGCTGGAGAGGATGCAGGAAAAAGAGAACCTGCACATGCATGTTTATTGCAGCATTATTCAAAATAGCAAAAACATGGAGCCAACCATGCTGCCCATCAGAAGTGCACTGGATTAAAAAAATACGGTACATCAGCCTGTAATCCCAGCACTTTGGGAGGCCGAGGCAAGTGGATTGCCTGAGCCCGCGGGTTCAAGATCAGCCCGGGCAATTTGGTGAGACCTCCACGCTACAATAAATCAAAAATTAGCCGGGCATGGTAGCATGTGCCTGTAGTTCCAGCTACTTGGAAGGCTGAGGCAGAAGGAATGCCAGAGCCCAGCAGGTCGCCGCTGGAGTGGCTGTGAGTGTACCACAGCACTCCAGCCTGGGTGACAGAGTGAGACTCCAACTCAAAAAAAAAAAAGTGGTACATATACATAATGAAATATTACACAGCCACAAAGAAGGACAAGATTATAAACTTCACAGCAACTTGGATGGATTTAGATCTATAATACTGAGTGATCTATCACAGAAACAAAGAACTAAGTACCACATGTCCTCACTCATGATTGGACCCTGAACAGTTATCATAATCATAATACTATAAGAAAGGGATTGGCAGTAGTGGGAAACTATGGGGGGGGGGGACTTATCAATAAGGGTACCTGATCTCAAACCGGGCGAAGTGGGGACAAAAGAGAGGCCCAAACTTTACCTGTACAATGACCATTTGTATATCTAATCCTGAATTGTACACCACATCCTTAAAATAAAAATTTTAAAAACACATAATCATCTAAAAATTCTCCTACGTCCCAGCCAGTGGGATCCCCTTCCATTTGTCTCTGATGCTTGTGCTCACTCTTTGACTTACATCCTTTCACATTTCATATTTTTTCCCTAGAAATAAAAACCTTTGAATCTCAAAAAAAAAATCCTGCTTCTCCTTCCAGGTCCATTAGAAACCCTGCCTCCTCCAAGAAACTATCCCTGATCTCACTAAATGACACTTCTTATTCAGAGTCTGCCTTACACATCTGTTGAGCTTACCATATTTTGCCAAACATAATTGTTTATAAATATGCTTCATTTCCCCTATTAAATCATAAACTTAATGCCAACCAAGTTTAAATTCTCCACATTACTAATACAAAAGTGGTTCAAAGCAAAATTTAGAAACTAACTAATCCAAATGAAAGTCACTTTCAATGACAGTAAGTAAGTTAATGTCTCCCAAGGCAGTTTCGTTCTACCTGTGAACAACTCTAATAATTAGGAAGTTCTTCCTGCTGGGTTAAAACCAGCTGCTCTGTAATTTCCTAATTTATTGCATGAATGAATGAATGAATGGCAAGTTAAATAGCTCCATGAGAGCAAGGACACCTTCTGTTTTACCTTACCCAACACCTGGCACACAGCAGACACTCAAAAAATTTTGCTTTTGAATAAGTAAATGGGCAGTTGGCTGGGGGAAGGGCTGCACCTTTTATTCCCCCACCACAATGGCATTGACTGTGTAGCGAGTGGCAGCTCACCTGATATTATATCCACACAATTGCTGGGCATGGTGGTTCATACCAGTAATTCCAGCTCTTTGGGAGGCTGAGGTGGGAGGATCACTTGAGCCTAGGAGTTTGAGACCAGCCTAAGCAACAGAGCGAGACCTTGAATTTATTTTTTTAAAAAAATCAAAAAATGAGCTAGATGGCATGTGCCTGTGCCCCGGCTACTTGGGAGGCTGAAGTGGAAGAATCGCCTGAGCCCAGGAAGTCAAGACTGCAGTGACCTTTGATCATGCCACTGCACTCCAGCCTGGGTGACAGAGACTCTGATTTAAAAATAGTAATAATAATAATACACACACACACAAACTGCATATATGCAAAGGTTATAGTAACTCTTTAGAGCACTTACTGGCATGCATGTATATACATGAGGGGGACCCCCCAAAAAACCAGAATTATCTTTTGGAGGGCTGGCTACTTGTAGTACATGCCTCCCCCACTCCCAGCCCCAGCTAGGTGAGTGTTCTAGGAAAATCCATTGGCACCAGTGAGAGGCTGGTTCTGCTTAAGTGAAGTTTTTTGGAGATTCTTTCAATGTATCTGCCCATTTCATGATGGGTGATTTTTCAAGTGCACCTGCCCACACAGCGCTGAGTGTTCAGCAGTTTTTGACCAAAAATGGCTTGACTCCCATGCCCCACCCTCTGTATTCACCCAAACTCACTCCAGCGACTTTTTGTTTCCCTGGATGAAAAAAGTCCTCAAAGGGAAATGTTTTGCTGATGTGGATGAAGTGAAACGAAAAACAGCAGAAGCACTAAAAGGCATCAAAACTGACGAGTTCAAAAACCATTCTGAGCAGTGGAAAAAGCATCTCAATAGTTGTATTGCATCAAACAGAGAGTACTTTGAAGGTGACTGAAGTTCGCACATGTAAGAACACACAATTTTTAATACATTAACTCCAGGTTTTTGAGGGTTCCCCTCGTATGTCTGTCTGTATCAGTAATATACAAATATTCATTTAAATCTTCACACCCTTATTATGGGTTGTATAAGCAATTTAAATCAAGTGAACTAAAGCCAAGAGAAGCTAAGCAATGTTGTGCACTAAGAAGTGAGAAAGGAATTGGTGTCAATGGTTCCCCAAGCAGCTGGTGAGGACCAGGAAGGAAGCAAGAGATGGCTTGGGTAGCACTTCCGGGGGGTTGGAGGCGCCTCTGGGAAAGCTCCTGAACTGCCCACTCCAGACCCTGTCCCCTACAGCTAGCCTGCTTCCTCTTCGGAAAACAAAAGGCTTGGACCCTCTCGGGCATTTGCCAGTCCCAAGACGCTGGTATTCTGGGCTTTTATGGTTCTGGCTTTGTTTGTTTTTCCCAAACTCTAGCGTGTTCTCAAACTTAAATAGGTCAGGGCCCGTGCAGGGGCTCCCAGCGCTTTGGGAGACCAAGGCAGATGGACTGCTTGAGCTCAGGAGTTGGAGACCAGCCTGGGAAACAGAGCGAGACTTCGAGTCTAAAAATAAAAATAAAAATAAAAAAGATGAGCCAGGTGTGGTGGCGTGTACATGCAAATCCCAGCCACCCGGGAGACGGAGACAGAAGGGTCGCCTGAGCCCAGGAGGTCCAGGCCGCTGGAAGCTGCGATGGGTTGTGCTACTGCACTCCAGCCTGGGTGACAGAGCGAGACCTCGGAACCCAAAAATAAAAATAAAACAAATAAATAAAACAAATTTAAATAAGTCTAGCACGGCTGGCCGCGGTGGCTCAGCCTGTCAGCCCAGCACTTTGGGAGGCCGAGGCGAGAGGACTGCCTGAGCTCAGGGGTTCGAGACCAGCCTGGGCAACTTGGTGAGACCTCGTCTCTACAATAAATCTCTCACACACACACACACACACACACAAACTAGCCGAGTGTGGTGGTGTGTGTGTCTGTAGTTCCAGCCACTTGAAAGGCGGAGGCGGAAGAATCACCTAAGCCCAGCAGGTCAAGGCTGCGGTGGCCGTGAGCGTGTCACTGTCACTGCACTCCAACCTGGGCAACAGGGTGAGACTTCAACAATCAATCAATACATCAATGAATGATTGAATGAATGAATAAATAAATAAATGTAGCACTACGCTATGACCTCCATTTCCCCCTCCCACGCCCCCACCTTGTCGCGTGGGGCGTGTCGGCCTCCAGGGATCCTCCTTTCCGGCGACCAACACAGCCTAGGGTAAATGAAACACAGATCCGCAGGGAGGGTGAAGGGGCTTCGGACAAGGACGTAGCGCTACCCCCCTACGAGAACAACCCGAGGAAACCTGTCCACGACTCACAAAGGGGAAGAAAAGGGTGGGAAGTCCCCCCCCCCCCCAATCCCCCAGCCCGCCCACCCTCAGGTGAAAGTCTGACCTCGGTGAGCCTGGGGGAAACTCGGGGGCAGGAGAATGGAGAAGGAAAACCTCGTCCCCGGGGCCGCAAACACACCTGCTCACCAGGTCCCCAGAGCCAGCTCTGCAGCTCCCAACTTCCAGAACGTTCCACGGGTAGAGGCAAGCCCGGCGGGCTCCCGCGCTCCAGAAGGACACGCCCTCTGGCCCGCGGGGCTCTGCGCAGCCGCAGACCCATTCCCCACGGGTAGGCGCTTCCGGTTTTTCTGGAAGGAGGGGGGTGTGCAGTAACCCGGAAGTGGTTATGAAAAAGCAAAGGTTGACCCAGCGCGGAGGCTCACTCCTGTGATCCTACACGTCGGGATCCCCAGACGGGGGAATCGCTTGAGCCCAGGAATTCGAGACCGGCCTGAGCAACACAGATCTCGGCTCTACAAAAAATAATAAAATAAAATAGAAAGGAAAAGCAGCTTTTTTTTTTGGTGTTAGACTCAGTTTCCCGGAGTTGATTTTTACAAATTCCTAAAATTTAGGCTCAATTCTTGTACTATTATTATTAGCCACATAAAATCATAGCAGCCTCCAGGTTATTGGAACTATGAAAAGACTTTCAATAGTGGCTATAAATACTACATATAGGGTCCTGTGTGTTTACTTTTTAGGACCTAATTGAAGTGCTGCACGTTATTAAGGACCTGTGCTCACAATTAGCCTGGAGCCTAGTGGTTAGGATACAAAACTATTCATGTGCCTTACTTTGTAAAACAGGTATTCCGGGTACAAGAAGAAAAGTGCTCCAGGAAAAAGTGCTCCAGGAGTACGCTTGTAGTGTGGATTAATGTTTCCCTGGAGTAACCATTTTATTAGTTTGGCATTTCATATAGCTCATATTATTAAAATTAAGTGGACTCTTTGGCTGCCGCTGTTGGACCGTTTGTTAGGACTGGACAGAACAGACCTGGCTCCAGCCATGCCTTCTGGGTTTAGGAACTCCACAAAGGTGGGCAGGGGAGGTTTGGTGTTGCCCCAGGACTTTCTTTGGAGAGGCTCATCACACGTAGGAGCAGGCTAACAGCAAAGGGGCAGGGAACGACATCCAAGATGAAGCTACAGAGGGTTGCAGCAAGTAGGGCACAGACAGGGCACCCGCTCTGTGGACTCCTGTGTAAGGCCAGCCCTGCAAATGGACACAGATCCTATATCTTCGTGCTTACCCAAGAAAATAGCTTCACCAATTCTTCCTTGATTCTCTTACATCATCGGTTTTCTCCTTTCCACTGGATCATACTCCACAGCAAATAAATATGCTATTATTTCTCCTATCTTAAAATCTCTTGCTCCCATGCCAGCTAACCATCTCATTTCCCTGCTCTCCTTTACAGAAAAACTCAATGTCTATGATTTCTGTTTCTTTTCTTTTCTTTTTTTTTTTTTGAGTTGGAGTCTCACTCTGTCACCCAGGCTGGAGTGCAGTGGCACACTCACAGCCACTCCAGCGTCAACCTGGCTGGGCTCTGGTGATCCTTCCACCTCAGCCTTCCAAGTAGCTGGAACTACAGGCAGGCACTACCACACCCAGCTAATTTTTGATTTATCGTAGAGACGAGGTCTTGCAAGTTGCGTGGGTTGGTCTCGAACCTGCGGGCTGAGACAATTCACTCGCCTTGGCCTCCCAAAGTGCTGGGATCACAGGCTGAGCCACCGAGCTCAGCCATGATTTCTGTTTCTAATGCCTCTTCTCCAATTCTCTCTTAAACTTACTCCAATCAGGCTTTTTCATTTCCACCATGCCACAGAAACTGCTCTTGTCAAGGTCATTGCTAAATCAAGCAGACAATTGTCAATACTAATTTTACTTGGCCAATCAGCAGTATTTGTTACATCTGAGTATTTCCTCCTCCTGGAAACCCTTGGCTTCCTCATACCAGGCTCTCATGATTTTTCTCTAACCTCACTAACCACCTATCAGCATCCTTTACTGCTTCTTCCTCAAAATCCAACCTCTTTTTCTTTGTTGTTTTTTTGAGTCCAGGTCTCACTCTGTCACCCAGGCTGGAGTGCAGTGGCATGAGCACAGCTCACCTTGCTGGAGACCAGCTTCAGGCAGAGAGTCAGGGCCTGAGACAGGAGAATCAGGAACAGCAAAGAAGAACGACAAGAGCCTTCCTTCTTGGGTAGAGCTCAAGACTCTGCCAATTTTTATTCAATTCTCACATGCTTATATAGTCCCTTTATCGCCCCCCTTATGTCCACAAAAATGAACCCTTTGTTATACATTAAAAGCATACATCATATTTTTTCAGTTATGGGAAAGCTACCCTTTACAATTATCTTCCTGCTCTTTCCTGATACTGGTGATGCTATTTGTGTCTGAGTCAATCAGATAGGAACAAAACAATAGCTGCCAAAAGTTATCAGTTACGACCTATAACCCCTGGGTTAGACAATTTCCTAAACAATTTCCTTTTTTTATTTTTACACCTCCTTCTTAACTTCATGCCTACTATACAATCTAACAACGATATATTGGCTCCTTACTTAATCACAAGTTTCTATATTCTAAAACTAGACATACGCTCCTAACTTATAATTATCTTATTTATCTTACACTATATTATTTATCTACACCTATTTCTAATCTTATATATATTTTTTCACTACTTATGTTTATTTCATTACTTAATTCCTAAATTCTAACTACTTATAACCTATAATATATCTTTCCTATCTATTTATTTTTATTTTTACCGCTTATCTATTATTTTCTTAATTCTTAACCTAATTCTTATCTAAATAATGACTACACCATAATATCTTAAAACATGTTTGAAACTTGTTTTTCCCACATGTGATCTTGAGACACGTCCACTCTGAGAAACACCTTGTCTCAC
>CAUYQG010176366.1:0-41708 GCA_963574415.1 Tarsius wallacei | reverse complement strand
ACCACGCCCGGCTAATTTTTTGATTTATTGTAGAGATGAGGTCTCGCTTGCCCAGGCGGGTCTCGAACCCGCGGGCTCAGGCAATCCACTCACCTCAGCCTCCCAAAGGCGCGGGATTACAGGCTGAGCCACCGAGCCCGGTGCTCTTCCCACTTTTTACTGCTTCTATTATTCCACTCTTCCAAATCCAAATAGTTAGCACCAAGTCAGAGAGTTTAGTGGAGAAAAGATGGCGCCTTTTCAGGAAGGAAAGACAGTCCTTCAAAGGCAGAGATAGGATTGAAAGAGTCTCACATTGGAAATCATTACTGAGTTCTCTTTCTTTTCCAATTCCTATGATACTGAGTAGGTCCGTTAACTTTTCTGAACCCAATTTTCAGACTTTGTAAAATATAAAAATATTTAACAAGACTGTTTAATGAGCACGAGATAAAGAATGGAGAAGAGTCTTATACCTATAAATGCTGTACAGTAGAAAGACTGGAACTGGGTTCTGTGCGCAAGTGTAAAAAAAAACAGTTGTTTTTCTTTTTGTTTTTTTTTAATTAAATGGAGATATAATGAGAAAAAAAACAGTGGTTTTATCTCTGAATATCTTAAATTCAACATGATTTCCTCAAGTGTACCTAACATTAAATTGTATCTGTTAGGTAAATAAACAGAGTCACTATCAGTGTTCGCTCCCTTTTTGGGCTTTCATAACCAAATCTCTGAATATCACATCTAGGATCACCCGGATCTTTTGACAGGGGACCTGACCCTCAATGACATCATGACTCGAGTAAATGCAGGCAGAAAGGGCTCTCTGGCAGGTAAATAAATGACTGTGAATTCCATCTAGGTAGCTGTCATTAAATTGCATGAACCTATCTACATGTGGCAAAAGTAAATGAGACCACAGCTTCCTTTATGCTGATAATCTTTGTTTCAGTACTGCTTCTATGGATTTGTAGGTGGGGAATGAATTTAAAATCAGAACAACAGATTATTGATTCTTTAGTAGATATTAGAATTGTGTTGTAAATCACTCATTGATTTTGGATTAAAAAAATTCTAAATGTCTTATTACTGAGACTTTTCTGTCTGGTGGGCCTGGGGAAAGGAATATGGGCCTGGGGAAAGGAATATGCAGATAAGACCCCTCACTTCCTGATGTGGGGAATACGGTTCTGTGACTTATGTTACTGTTTATTCCCAGCTCTGTATGACTTGGCTGTCCTTAAAAAAAAGGTTAAGGAAAAAGAAGAAAAGAAGAAGAAGAAAATAAAAATGATCAAATCAGAGGCAGAGGATATGAATGAGCCCCTAAATAATACTGAAGGGGTCCCACCGCTCTCTCAGGCCCCATCTCCATTGGCAATTCCTGCTATCAAGGAAGAGTAAGTGAACAACAGAGAGAACAGAATGCTCAGAGTAAAAGATTAAGCCAAAGGCTCTGCCCAGTTCCCTGGAGAATGTTGCAGCTGGCTGTAAGTGTGCTGGACATGTAAGCCCTGAGTCCTAGCATCCTGCTGGGAAAATGTATTGTGTGCCCCCTTCTTAAATTCTTTTATGACTACTAGGAGGCTTGGGGGCCTGAACCAATCCAGGGTTGTGATCTTGGTCTTTTTTGCTTGTTCTTATATTTTCTTCCCTCATTAGGCCCCTTGAAGACCTCAAGCCTTGTCTTGGAATCAATGAAATATCTTCCAGCTTCTTCTCTCTTCTGTTAGAGATCTTGCTGTTGGAGAGTCAGGCTAGCCTTCCCATGGTAAGGGTTTTGGAAAAGTTGTGTGTACATCAGAGTCTTCAGATTATAAAATCTTTAATGGTCTATAGCTTAAGAAGCAAAACTCTGGGTTTCTCACAAAGCTATGTAGCTAACTTGCTTTGTGACTTGGACACACTGTGGACAAGTATACCCCAGTTTGCTCTCACACATCGATAGAATGCTGGTGTAGAAGAGAAAGCTTACTAAGGTCTGCCTTACTTTCCCTCAGCTAGAGGAGCGTGTTTTGGATTGGCAGTCTTCTCCAGCCAGCTCCCTCAACAGCTGGTTCTCTGCGGCCCCCAACTGGGCTGAATTGGTGTTACCAGCCTTGCAGTATCTTGCTGGAGAAAGCCGGGGTAAGGTGCTCTTTTTGGTAGGATCAGTATTTTCCTCCCTTTTGTCTCATTAATTATAGTAAACTGCTTGTCTTGTCTATTATGCCTTTGCATAATGCCATGCCTGTGAGGTTTCTGCTATCCTGATATACTATGGAACACTCAAAAAACTGTCTCAGAGCTCAGGGATGACAGTTATTTGTTCTGAGTTTTAACACTTTTTCTGACCTGTGTGGCTTGCTTATGTGATCTGTTTCTTGCAGCTGTTCCTTCCAGTTTTTCTCCATTTGTTGAATTCAAAGAGAAAACCCAGCAGTGGAAATTGCTTGGTAAGTAAGTAATTCACACTACCTACCTAGCAGTAGGTTTTTGTTCTGTTTCCTCCCCTCAGCTTCCCTTACCTTCTAGTCAATACAGTCCAGCAGATTGGCAAGAAAGTCAATATTAGGCCTTATTTTGCTCTGTGAAAGAATCCTTCAAGACCTTTTTTGTATTCTTTTTTTTTTTTTTGAGTTGGAGTCTCACTCTGTCACCCAGGCTGGAGTGCAGTGGCACACTCATGGCCACTGCAGCCTCAACCTGCCTGGCTCAGGTGATCCTTCCGCCTCAGCCTTCCAAGTAGGTAGAACTGTTTTTAAAGAACAGCATCCTTATTTGTGTTTTAAATTTATAAAGCTCCACTTAGTTTGTAAATTGTCATAAAATGCCTCACAGGTCACTTGGTGGCTGTTTCCTGGTGATGGTGTAAGAGGGAAATTCAGAGTTGGTTTCCTATCAAAATTCTCATGTTTCTCTTTGCTTTCTCTTGAGTGGTCTTTTAAAAAAAAAAAGCTTTGTGGAGAGCAGATTATGAAAGCAGTCATTCCTTATTATTATTATTATTTTTTCTGTCGCCCAGGTTGGAGTGCAGTGGCACACTCATGGTCACCTACTGGGTCAGGTGATCCATCCACCTTAGTCTTCCAGGTAGCTGGAACCACAGGCATGCATCACCACACCTGCCTGATTTTCTTGATTTATTGTAGAGATGAGATCTTTTTTTTTCCCCCAAATGAAACATCTTTAATTTTTCCTTTTCTGTGTTAACAAATCACTAACTTTTTTTTTGATAGCAGTAATCTGAAACTCATTCATGCAAAGCAGATACTCCCAGAAAACATTCTACAAAAGAAGGACATGAAATCCTTAGTATGAAATAGGGATTGTGTGTTGAATGTCCTCATCTAGAAAAAACAAGTTTCTGTGGATCTCTCACATCACATTCCTATACAATATCTGCTGAGGGGGGTCCAGGCATTCCTACACCTCTGGAGAGAATTCTATGGCAACATCCTGAATGTCAACAACCCCTGAGAACAACAACTACGGCAACATATATTTACCAAGTGGCAGTGGACTCTAGGCAAAACAAGAGGCTTGAAGATAACCAGATCCAGCTGACATAATTACATAGAATTATGCAATAAGATAATGTATTGGAGAATATTTCTGTTACAAATTGTCTGAGAAAAAAGGATAAAATAAAATTTTCTCAGTGTAGACACTATTTTTATGAATGACACAACATAAATTTGACACCAACAGAGGTAATGTACATTTTTCAGTGCTATATTTACATCGCACAGAGTAAGTTGCATATACTGCTCAGATGAAAAGCTCATAATGAGTTAGAAGGTCCTAGTCAAGTTTTAATGTGTACAACAATGAATATCTTGTTAAAATGCAAATTCTGATTCAGGAGATGTGGAGTTAGTCTGATTTTCTGCACTTTTTTTTTTTTCAGTTGTTAGGTCTCATTCTTACCTATGCTAGGGTGTGGTAGCATAATCACAGCTCATTGAAGCCTCAGTCACCTGGCCTGAAGGGATGCTTCCTCCATAGCCTCCAAAGTAGCGGGGACAAATTGGTGTCAGGTGCTAAGGCACACAAATGCAACACAACATCCATGCTGAGATATCATAGGCCAAAAAAATAGTAAAATATAATCTCAATCTAATAATAAAGAAACATGTTTTAAGCAGAAATCCACCTACAGCTATCTCCCATGGCATATAATTTGTAAAAGTGTATATTGTTTGTTTTTAGCATCCTAGAGAGCAAGTCTCTTCTAATTATTCTTTATTCAGGCCTTCCTGAGTTGTTCTGGGCAGTAACCACCATTCTGGGTAAATGTGCATTTTATTAACCATGTTCTCCATGGAACTGATGGAGCATCATGTGAAATCTTAATTGTACATGTTCCTATCCTTCACTTGTATCTGAGGATCTACCCCATTATCAATTGGAATCTTGGGTATCCACACTTTCCCATGTTTCCCAGCCACAAGAGAACATTTTTAATACTGCAGCTGCAGATCATACATTCAAGGTGAGAACAGTTCATGGTAACTAGGCAGCATGGATGATGAGAACGGAGTGGTCTCTAGTGTGTAGGGAGACGTGACCTTCAGAGCCCTTGAATATCACAAGAACAAAATTAGTTGAAACAAACTTACTAGGCAGGGCCATCACAAATAGCAGTATAGGTTTGCAAGTTTTAAAAATGACATTCCTTCTGACCTGGGACACATTTACTTGAGATCAGGCATTCTTTTACTTTTCCTCCTACATCTCTCGGATTACTTTTGTGTGTGTGTGTGTGTGTGTGTGTCGGTGTCTCACTCCATCACCCAGTCTGGAGTGCAGTGGCAAGCTCACGGCCACCCAGCGTCAACCTGCTGGGCTCATGGCCCAGGCAATCCTTCTGCCTCAGCCTTCTAAGTAGCTGTAACTACAGTCACATGTTAGCATGCCCAGCTAATTTTTGATGTATTGTAGAGGAGAGGTCTCGCCAAGTGGCTCAGGCTGGTCTTGATCCCGTGGGTTCAGGCATTCCATTCGCCTTGGCCTCCCAAAGTGCTGGGATTATACGGTGAACCACCGAGCCCGGCCCTGTGGGATTTCTTATCAGGTGAGATGATCTGGACAGGTCACACCATCTCCCGGCTTCTGGGTGTCCCAGCGTCCTCCCCATAGACTTCCATGACCTGCAGGTCACAAGGCGACAAGAGGCTGAAGCGAAGACACGTGAAATGCGTGGATTCCAGAGAGCAGTACAAAGCTGAGAGGAGATGAGATCTTGCCATGTTCCTCAGTCTGGTCTTGAACCCCTGAGCTTGGGTAATCCTTTCATCTCTGCTTCCCAAAGTGTTGGGATTACAGGCGTGAGCCACCATACCAGGCTCATTTCTTATTTATTACATTCATTCAGCTTGTAAGTGTTGATACCGTGTCACGGTGTGCTCCCCTCGTGGGACTTAAGGTCAGTTTGGGAAACAAATATTCATTCAGATTAAATAGCAAACTCTGATCATTTCTGTAAAGGAAATTTCAGAAAGGATGGGCGTTTATCATAGGAGTTGGTGTAGTCTGGAGAGGCAGGGAGGACCTTTCTGAGGAAGCTGTGTTTGAGTGGAGATAGGTGATGAGTAGGACTGAGCTAGGCAGATGGAGGGAAGGAGTGTTCCAGGTGGAGGAAGCAGTATCTAGTAGTACTTGGGGAAGATTCTGTTTAAAACAGTCACACAAACCTGTGTAAGAGACGTGATAATCTGGACCCGGGTAGAGAGTGGATAAATTTGAGAAAGTGGTAGAAGCCACAGGACTTGGTTGTGAATTGGCTATGGGAGTGAAGGAAGAGCAGTGTCAGCATGGCCTCTACTAGATTTGCTAGATTTGTAGCTGGTGTAGGAAGGCCCCATTCATCGAGGTAGGTGGCTATGACAGATTGGGCTTTGGGGTGGTAGAAGAATGAGTTTAGTTTGGATGTGCTGAGTTGGAACTGCCTTTAAGGTATTTAAGTGGAGTTGTTGAATAGACAGTAGGATATGTGGGGTTAGCATTCCTGTCCTAGAATTAAGGCGGAAAGCCATTGGCATGTATGTGGTTGAGGGCATGGATGCCGTTACCTCCAGGGGAAAGTGTCAAGTGAGGCGGAAAGAGGACCGAGGAAACTCGTGGCAGAAGAGACTGGAGAGCGTGTGGGCAGCAGGTGACTACAGAGATAGGAGGAAAACCCTGGGATGGTGGAGTCTTTGGAGCCCAAGGAACAAGAGTGCCTAAAAAGTAGAGATTGGATGTTAGCATTCCTGAAAGATTCAGTAAGATATGTGGAAGAAATTGCCAGTGTTTTAGTGAGAGTGATTTGATGAGAATTAAAGCTAGTGTGAGTGGAAGGTGACCATAACCGCTGACTATACAACACTTCCTGGCTGGTGGTTGGAGTAGCCATGGTGGGAATACTTCTACTCAGGCTTGGCAGACTGTTTTGAACAGGGCCAGATAATACATTTTTTAAGCTTGTGGGACAGATGCTTTCTGTTGCAAGTACTCAACTCTGCCACTGTTCAGAGCTTTCTGCAGATAGTGGTATTGGTGGTATTGTGTATTGACTAGTGAAAGCAAAGATAAGTGTCTTGGTGAATGTTGTCTAAACAGCCTCTTTGAGAAGGGTAGCTGCATTCTTCACACAAGCAGACCTGGATGATGGTTCCATGGCTTCTAGCCTGGGCAAGAGACCTAGGTACTATTCATTGTGTGCCAGGTGCTACAGTCAGAGCCTCAACAAAGTGACCTGAGAGGAGGGCACAGAGGGAAAGTGCTCATCTCCTTTCTGGGCAGGTCATTGAGAGGTCAAGCCTTTTCTTGCCCTGGGAACTTCTTATTGCTGTGCTAGTGCACAGAATGCCTCTGTGTCCCTACTAGCCAGAAACCTTTTCTCTCCTACAAAAGTGGGATCACTTCCCTGGTGTAAGCTATCATTACATTCTTTGTGACACCTACCTTTTATTTTTTGAGTTGGGTGTCTCACTTTGTCACCCAGGCTGGAGTGCGGTGGCACTGTCATGGCTACTGCAGTCTTAGCCTGATGAGCTCAGGCTGTCCTCTGCCTCAGCCTTCCAAGTAGCTGGAACTACAGGTGCGGTGCGTGCCACCATGCCTAGCTAATTTTTTTGATTTATTGTAGAGACGAGATTTTGCCAAGTTGCCCAAGCTGGTCTTGAACCCCAGGGTTCAGGCAGTCTTCTCACCTTTGCCCTACAAAGTGCTGGAATTACACGAGTGAATTGCTGTGCCTGGCTAACCTCCCACTTTCTGATTAATTGTATTTATTAAACGTGCTCTTTCTTCACTTGACTGTAAACTCCATGAGGGTGAAGAAAATTCACTGAATAACCCTGGCTTCACATAGAGTGCGTGGCACAGTGGCTACTCAGCAAATAAATACTGAGTGAATGATTTAATTAAGTGGCATCCAAGAAGATAGTTCAAGCAGACTTCCTCTGACTGGAAGGGCAGTGAATGTGCAAAGGATCATTGCCACAGCTCCTGATATAGTCTCTCTCTGGCACAGATATAGCAAGTAAAGAGAAAGTGGCATTCTCAATACCTTAGATCTTTTTTGTTTTTTTGTTCCTTTTATAGGTCAGTCCCAAGATAATGAAAAGGAATTAGCTGCCCTTTTCCAACTGTGGCTAGAGACCAAAGACCAGGCCTTCTGTAAGGTATGGCTTTTAAGAAATACCAGATCTTACTCATTAGTTTTTCAGAGTCCTTAAGTTAGCCAGAATTCTTTAGTTCATTTACCTTTTAATGTTTTCCTTTTCTCCAGCAAGAAAATGAAGACAGCTCAGATGCCACAACACCTGTCCCTCGGGTGTGAGTACAGTACTCTAATGGTGGGTGGTAATGAAACAGTAGTTTAAGATACTGCCATGGTTTTGCTGATATTTAGAGCTGATATTTAGTGCTGATGTTAGAGCTGTAATGAACTCTAGAGATCCTAGGGATTTTTACCTGCCTCAACATACCTGAGAAGGACAACACACTCCCCTCAGTGAGAGTGACTCCCCCATAGGAGGGCTTCTTGACTGGGGGAGAGGACTGTGCCGTAGAGCTTCTGAGGGGCATATGGTCTACCTTGTAGGTGAACATACTTTATCATCAGTATACTGCTCCCTGGGTTCCCTCTTTGAGAATGGTTAATCCACCTACCTCATTTTACCAATGTATTAAGGCATGAGGTTGACTCACTGAAGATTAGTGGCAGGGCCCTGTCTCGAACTGAGGTCCCTTGACTCTTAGTCTCGGATTCTCTGTATCACATCGTCTTGTGCTTCTGTTTCCAGCCTTGTGTGGTTCTATACTTCAATTTTTTTTTAGTTGAAGTCTCACTCTGTTGCCCAGGCTGAAATGCAGTGGCACGCTCATGGCCATTGTAGCCTCAACTGCTGGGCTCAGGTGATCCTTCCACCTCAGCCTTCCAGGTAGCTGGAACTACAGATGTGCACCACCACACCTGGCTAATTTTTTGATTTATTGTAGAGATGAGGTCTCACCATGTTGCCCATGCTGGTCTCAAACCCCTGAGTTCAGGCTATCCTCTCACCTCGGCCTCCCAAAGTGCTGGGATTATAGGTGTGAGCTACCGTGTCCAGCCTTATAGTTAGATTTTTGAATGCCAATGCAGAGGCCCAGTCTAAGTGTGGCAGAACTGTTGTGTGGTGTAATAGGGGTGTGGAACTCAAGTTCTGGGTACTATCCCAGGGGGCAGAAAAACTGCCATTGTCATCTAACACTCTTGAAACTCTCTGTTTCTCTAAGGTGGATTTTTTGTTGCTATTAGAATGGGCTTACATAGCTGCAAGACTGAAAGCAGTAGGTAAAAATGTCAGCCTTTTTCTCACCTACCCGATACTTTTCTGAATTTCTAAGAATCTAGTACTTTTGGAAATATCAACAGGAGTTAACTTGGTAGGAACTGGAAAGTGGGCTTTTCACCTTTGCATGAACTGAGTGCTTATGAAGAGACATCTTTCCAAGTTGCCGAGGAAGTGGTTCTGAAGAGGAGTGATGGGTCTGACTCACATGCCAGCTCTCAGGGTTGACACAGAATTCTTTATGTTCTAGAAGAACTGACTATGTGGTGCGGCCCAGCACAGGGGAGGAGAAACGGGTTTTTCAGGAGCAGGTAAGAAATACTTAGAAGCCTCTGTGAACCATGCAGAGAAAAGCTCTGAGCCTGACTCTCTTCGAGCCCACACTCTTGGAGAAAATCCACTCCTTTCACCTTAGATATTCTGTTGCTTGAGATTGCTTGTTGGGGTGGAATGGTGTGAGGAAAAGAAATAAAAAATGCTTTGATATTCTTTTCTTCCAGATAACAAAGTACATTTATATTTACCTCTTTGTCCTTTTGCTCAGTGTCCAGCTCTGAAGACCATTTTTTTCCCACTGTAGTTGTCTCAATATTCTAGTAAAATCACCTGTTTCCTTCCTGTTTTATTTTTCTTTTGTAGAGATGAGGTCTCGCTATGTTGTCTAGGCTGGTCTTAAACTCCACAACTCCATGTGAATTTCCTTATAGAGAGAACCTCACTAATTTTGACTTAGGAGCCTTGTTCCTTCTATGTTTGTAGGAGCGTTATAGGTACAGCCAACCCCATAAGGCGTTCACCTTTCGCATGCATGGCTTTGAGTCTGTGGTGGGGCCAGTGAAGGGCGTGTTTGACAAGGAGACCTCACTCAACAAGGCTCGGGAGCATTCACTGCTGCGCTCTGACCGGCCTGCCTATGTCACCATCCTGTCTCTTGGTATGTGGCCTGTATTCATTATCAGGGTTCCCTTTTTTGATCCCAGAGCTTTTCTCTAATTAACCTGAACTCCATTCTCCCTTTTCCCTCTTTCATCCAGGGATGTCTTTGAGGGTCAGGCATAATTTTCGGAAGCTTTGGAGTTTGTGAATTGAAGGGGAAATTTGCCCAGAGACTGATGACAGGAATCAGTGTTTCTTCCTGAAGTCTAGGCTTACAATTGTGTTCATTTAGGAATTGGTAGGCCAGCTGAATAGTTAATGTTAAGTGTAGGAATTTGCTTCCTCCAGGCTATGATTCCTTTAAAAATGAGAGTTCTTAACCTTTTTGTGTGCCATGAGTCCATTTGCAGTCTGTTGGAACCTTTGGAATTATGCTTTTAACTGCATAAAATAAAACATGTAGAGTTACAAAAGAAATCAGTCATGTTAAAATAGTTATGACAGTATTAAATTTGGTACAGAAATAGATATGCTTTTATTGTAATACTGTATGACAAGATCTGGCAGCAGGTCTTAGCGATAACTGTAATTTTCAGATAGTGATGAGTGTAAATGATATTCTGAACTTTTCTGCAATAACTTTAATACATGAAAATATTTGGTTTTTATTATACCATCATAGCACTCCAACATATGCTTTGTCACCTTAGTTCATAATTGAAGAAAATACAAAATTTCAGTTAAAGATGTAATTTCTTCTTACCCAAGTTCATGGGTCCACTGAGTTCTAAGGTGGCTTGCCTAAAAGTCTGACAAGTGTAGGAAACTCCATTGGCAAAGGTGCCAGCCATGAGTGGGGAGTTGGTGCATTGGTGGGGTAGAGGAGCAGGATCCCCAGGGAGCTTCCCTCACCAGAGCAGGTTGGGAGACGGTCATCAAGAGGGAGCCTGGCTTGACTCTTGGACTTTGCGTTTTCTGATGTCATCAGTTCGGGATGCGGCTGCTCGACTGCCGAATGGAGAAGGCACACGGGCAGAGATCTGTGAGCTCCTCAAGGACTCCCAGTTTCTTGCACCAGATGTCACCAGCACTCAGGTAGGATGGAGAAGACATTACTTTTGCTTTGTTCTAGAATGATTTAAGAAAAATTATTAGAAAATGTCAAATATAACAAAGTTTTAAAAAACTGAATGAGGATGGGAAAAAAAGGATATCTTGAAAAATGCATAGTGGTGACCGACCAAAATCCTTTACTGTCAGTGAAGCACAGATTTGGCTCTCGGCTTTCTTTTAGCTTATGGTAAAGGGAAGAAGGCCAATCACTTACTCATTTCAAAGTATCCTTACAGTGAAAACAGGTCAATATCCAGTAGTCTTACAGCATTTATTGTTTTGCCAAATGACTTGACAAAACATTGGGAGTACACAGCTAGGCTTAAATATAATTTGTTTACCAGCTGTAACTTACATCCAGTGATTTTTTTCTCTAGAGTCCAGTTACCTTCTGTTATCTGAGTCTGACTTGTTTCTTTGCTCTGGTTTGTAGGTGAATACAGTAGTGAGTGGTGCACTGGATCGGCTACATTATGAAAAAGATCCTTGTGTGAAGTATGACATTGGACGAAAGCTGTGGATCTACCTGCATCGTGACCGAAGTGAAGAAGAGTTTGGTGTGTGAGGCCCCTGGGCAGTGTGTTCAGCTAGACTTGGGTTCCTTTTGACTTTCTGGCCCAGGCAGGAGAGGATTCTAGAGGCAGGATTCAGCCCACCAGCGAGGCACTGGTTTTTAGCAGAGTCTTCTTCCTTAGTATACTGAGGTTAAACTATTGCCAAAGCTTACCACTCTTGTTTACAGAGCGGATTCACCAAGCACAAGCAGCTGCAGCTAAAGCCAGAAAAGCCCTTCAGCAAAAACCTAAGCCTCCATCCAAGGTGGTAAGTGAGAGCAACTGCTTAGGGATTCTGGGATGGCAGCAACTAAGAGTTACTGCTAAATGGTTTTCATTTACCATAGTACATGTCTTCGTTGGAAACTTCCTGACATCTATAGGTAAATTTCCTTTTATCTTCCATTCTAGAAGTCTAGTAGCAAGGAGAACTCCATAAAGGTCCTCAGCAGTGGCCCTTCTGAGCAGAGCCAGATGAGCCTCAGTGACTCCAGCATGCCACCCACCCCAGTCACCCCTGTAACCCCCACCACGCCAGCATTGCCTGCCACTCCGATCTCCCCTCCACCTGTGTCATCGGTGAACAAAGGTGGCCCTACCACCATCTCCGAACCAACTAAATCTAACTCAGGGTGAGCATCTCCTTTCCTTCTCCTCCAAATTCCTTTTGTATATATGCCCTAAGTTTCTGGTTTTTTGTTTTACCCTGATTTTCCTTCTAGGGTTCTTCTAGTGTCCTCACCAACAATGCCACAGCTAGGAACAATGCTATCCCCAGCTTCCAGCCAGACTCCACCTAATTCTCAGGCTGCTGCCCGGGTTGTGAGTCACTCTGGCTCAGCTGGACTGTCCCAGGTGCGGGTGGTGGCCCAGCCTAGCCTTCCTGCTGTTCCCCAGCAGTCAGCAGGGCCAGCCCAGACACTGCCACAGATGCCAGCAGGACCACAGATCCGGGTTCCAGCTACTGCCACACAGACCAAAGTAGTGCCCCAGGTAAATAGGGAAGCTGCAGGTCATTGGGTAGCAGGGAAAGTGGAACCAGAGGTGGGCTGATGGGTCAAGTAGGCAGAACCTGGGTCAGGACCGAGACATCATAGATTATTGCTATTGCTGATGATGATCGCCAAATCAGCTCATTTAATGTTCAAAACTGGGTAAGCATTTTTACATATTGTATTTTATATGTTGGGAGTCAGTAAATGAGTGATTTACTTGGGGATTCTGACATCAGGACTGTGGTAGAGATGGGGTATAAATCCAAATCTTGTTGAGTCTAAATCTCAGGCTTCTTCTATGGCGCTTCTAGTCCAGCCATATAACTAGTTGTGTGAATTTAGAGGAGTCGTATCCTCTTTGCCTCAGTTTCCTTTACTGTAAACAAGTTATAATATATTCTCACTGTGTAGAAATAACATATTATTTAATTGTTAAATGTAAAGGCATTCTGAAAATTAAGATATTATACACAAATAAGACATTTGTGTCTACAACCATACCACTCTGAACATGCCCAGTCTTGTCTAGTCTTGGAAGACCTTTATGTACATTTTAGAGAATGATGATTCCCCTTAGCACAGTTAGATTAGAAGTACTTTTAGAGGAATACTTCATGGGTGGTAAATGTGGGAGACCTTTTTTGGAGTGCTATTCTGCATCTTAGTGTCTAATTTAGCTCTTGGTCTCATGCCCTGAACTAGACAGTAATGGCCACCGTTCCAGTCAAATCGCAGACTGCAGCAGCCACTGTGCAGCGGCCTGGACCTGGGCAGACGGGGCTTACAGTGACAAGTCTCCCTGCTGCAGCCAGCCCTGTGAGTAAGCCAGCCACAAGTTCTCCTGGGACCTCTGTGCCAAGTGCCTCCACAGCTGCCGTTATTCAAAACGTCACAGGACAGAACATTATCAAGCAGGTAGGTGGGCCTATTTCCAGGAGATTCTTACTCCTTTGTCCTAAAGCAAGGACTGCTGAAATTGAAGGTTTTTGGGAAGAAGATATGTCATCTTTGACCCTTAGTTTATAGGTACTTTGGATGTGAGTTCCCACCAAAAGCTGTGCTGCCTTTATAGATGCTGAAGAGATTTCTTCTATTTCTTTCTATAATTCAGCATTTAGTAGTTGAGTTTTTTGGATTTGGAGTAAACGCTCCATGAATTTATTTAAAGACTTGTGGTATAATTTATTCAAATTCCCATGGCCATGTTTTATTGGCTTTTCAGTTTACCACTAGTAAAAGTAGAATATATTTGTACTTTATTGGTTGTGAATATAAAATGATAATTGTTGAACTTCAAGAATTGTTAAGCAGAATAGCGACTAATACTGATAGGAGTCCTTCCCATGTGCCTGCACTGTGCTAATAAGCATTTTATACCTGTTAAATATAGTAATCTAATCCTCATAACTTTGTAGTTTGGCACTTTTGTTATCCTCATTTTAAAGATGAAAAAGTGGAACTACATAACAAAGTAACATTTTTGTTTTCATTCAAGAAATACTGAATGTCTTTCATGTACCAGGCACTGTCCTAAGTATTGAGGATTTAGTGGTATATTAAACAGACTAAATCCCTGCCTTCACGGAACTCATATTCTCTCAGAGCTGGGAGACAAAGACCTCAGTGTCAGTCAGTAATAAATGTGAAAATCAGACAGGCGAAAGTGTGGAGAGTGGTAGTGTGCTGTTTTTGCTAGGGTGATTAGAGAGGGCCTATCTGAGGAGGTGACATTAGAGAGAGAGGAATGGAGTTCAAGAGCTTGTCGCATAATGATGATTGAGGGTGAAACATCCCCGGCCTAGAAATGGCAAGTGCACATGTATCAGGAGATGGTTGAGGAACAGAGGAAAGCCATCAGGACTGAAGTGTAGTGAGGAAGTGTGAGGGTATAGGAAGATGAGGTGGGGAGAGGCTGCCAGTGGTTAGATTATACGGGGCTTGGAGGCTGATTTAAATGTGATAAGGAGCTGCTGGAAGATGGTGATCCAGGGTGACTTGATCTGGTTTGCATTTAAAGAAACACCTGGCAGCTGGGTAGAATAAACTATGGGGAAAAAGAATGGAAGCAGGGGAATCATGTAGGATCCCATAGTTGCAGTCGTCCAAGCTAGAGGCAATGCTGGCTTAGGGTGGACTGAGCAATCTTTAGGGGTGGTGAGAGTGGTGGTGAGGGTATAGGTGAAGGGAGAGCCAGCCAGTATGGTTTTTTGGTGGCTCTAGTAGGGGTCTGAGAGGAGGGAGATGAGAATGCTCCCATGGCTTTGGCTTTAGCGGCTGGATAGATAATGGCATCATTTACCATTAGAGGAAAATTGAGTTGTGGAGACTGTGAGACAGTCAGAGAAAAGTGTTTGCGAAGGAGAGAGCAGCACTTGTGTCTGTGCAGTGACAGTATGAGATGAGACTTGTTGGATGTGGATCATGAGTGTATGTGATGGGACCAGGGGATTGGTGGCTTTGGATGATGGGTTCAGAAGAGAAAGTAAGGTGAGGAAGTGGGTATGGTTGGCTGTGAGGACAGCCTGCACCTGTGGATTCTGTGTCCTCTGATTCAACTTACTGTGGCTTGAAATATTCAGTAAAAAAACTTTAACAGTACAATAAAAATATACAAATTTAAAAACCAGTACAATAACTTCATAGCATTTACTTTGTACTAAGTATTGTGAGTAATCTAGAAATGATTTAAAATACACAGGAGGATGTGCATAGGTTATATGCAGCTACTACATCATTATAAAAGGGACTTGAGCATCCGTAGATTTTGGTATCTGCCTGAGGGGTCTACTTGGTCCCTAGCAGATACCTAGGGACGACTGTGTAGGTAATTTTTAGAGGAATTTTGCAACTGAAGAGAGCAGAGAACTGGAGTGGAATGTGGAGTGGAGTGAAGTAGGTAGAGGGAGGTGTGGAGTTAGCTGGAGTTGGTTGGTTTTTCGGGTGGGAAGTGTTGCAGCATGTTTCCATTCTGATGGCCGTAGTCCAGCAGAGGGGAGAAAATTGATCATGCCACAGAGAGACAAAGTCCCTGAGTACAACTGGTAGCGTCTATGACACATGGGAGAATTGGCCTTAGGAGTTAGGAAACTGGGTGTGGTGGCACACACCTGTGGTCCCAGTTGCTTAGGAGGCTGAGGTGGGAGGATAGTTTGAGCCCAGGAATTCAAGTCCAGCTGGGGGAACAGAGCAAGACCCTATTTCAAAAAAAAAAAAAAAAAAAGATAGGAGTTGGCATAGGAACCCAGGAAATTTGGCTTCAAAATCCACACTCGGAACCACCATGCCACACTGCTCTTAAAATGAAGTTGGTCCAAATAAAAATAGAAATTTTTGAGACAGTGAAATGTGAGTACGTATATACTGATACTATATTAGGTAGTAAAGATTGTGTGTGTTTTAGTTTCAAAAGTCCTTTTCTAGGTTACAGCAAAATAATAGATCTTGGATTTACTTTAAAATGTTTCAGTTTCTTCCCCCCCATCTCTCCCCCACCCAAGGTAGGGAAGGATGAATAAAACAAGATTGGCAAAGTTAGAATTTTATTTTATTTTTTGAGTTGGGAGTCTCACTCCATTGCCCAGGCTGGAGTGCAGTGGCACACTCTCGGCCATCCCAGCGTTGACCTGCTGGGCTCAGACGATCCTTCCACCTCAGTCTTCTAAGCAGCTGGAACTACAGGTGTGTGCTACCACGCCTGGCTATCTTTTTAATTTATTATAGAGATGAGGTCTTGCCAAGTTGCCCAGGCTGTTCTCAAACCCATGGACTCAGGTATTCCCCTCACCTCGGCCTCCCAAAGTGCTGGGATTACAGGCTTGAGCCAAAGTTAGAAGTTTTGAAGCTAGGTGAAGGGTAAATGGGTTTGAAAGTGGGTAAATGCTATTCTTTACTTCTGTGAATGTTTACTATCATTCACAATACAAAAGTTCAAAAGATATATGAAACATAAACCTATGAAATGGAAGTTTGCCTAATTCTGCTGTGTCACTAATTTAGCATCTTGAATCCCTCATCAATGCTGCTTCTCTCCATCCAGGTGGCAATCACTGGGCAGCTTGGTGTGAAGCCCCAGACAGGCAACAGCATTCCACTCACAGCCACTAACTTCCGCATCCAGAGTAAGGATGTATTGCGTCTGCCACCCTCTTCCATCACTACAGATGCCAAGGGTCAGACGGTTCTGCGAATCACTCCGGACATGATGGCCACGTTGGCCAAGTCCCAGGTTACCACAGTCAAATTGACTCAGGACCTCTTTGGGACAGGAGGCAGCACTACAGGCAAAGGCATCTCTGCTACCTTACACGTCACTTCCAATCCAGTCCATGCAGCTGATAGCCCTGCAAAAACCAGTTCAGCCAGTGCCCCTTCATCCACTCCAACAGGTACCACCGTGGTAAAAGTGACTCCTGACCTCAAACCAACAGAAGCCTCAAGCTCGGCTTTTCGCTTGATGCCAGCTCTTGGTGTGAGCGTGGCAGACCAGAAAGGAAAAAGCACGGTAGCCTCTTCAGAAGCAAAACCAGCTGCCACTATCCGTATCGTGCAGGGCTTGGGGGTGATGCCTCCCAAAGCAGGCCAGACCATCACAGTTGCAACCCACGCCAAGCAAGGGCCCTCAGTAGCCAGTGGGTCTGGAACTGTCCACTCCTCAGCAGTATCCTTGCCCAGTATGAATGCTGCTGTGTCCAAGACTGTGGCTGTGGCTTCTGGGGCTGCAAGCACCCCCATCAGCATCGGGACAGGAGCCCCCACTGTGCGGCAGGTCCCTGTCAGCACCACGGTTGTGTCCACATCCCAGGCTGTGAGTAACTGGTGATAAAGAATAGCTCTTCTTTCCAGGAAACTTTTTAAGGCTGTTAACCTTCCCTCTCTCCCAATGCGACAGACTCCTTAAGGACTAGGGAATATTTAGGAATGGAAATTAGAAGCCCTGTTTATATCACTTCATTTGACCCAACTAGATTTGTTTACTGATAGACATTTTTGTTTTCTTTTGAAACACAATTTATAAAAGAATAGTACTTGTATACATTATTTTAAAATATTAAAGAACAGTGCAGATGAAATAAAATTTCTTTTCACCATATTGCAGTTCTCCCTTCATGAGAACTAATTACTTTTGGTAATTTGGGATTTATCTTCCTAGTTTTTTTCCTAAGCATTTTGATACATAATGCACATAGTTAAAAACAAAAAACAACTGAAAACCTATGAGAGACCTTACTGTATATATTGTTCTATGATTTGCTTTATTTTTTTTAAATGTCTTGGGGATTGTTCTAGGCCATACAGTTATTGACTGGGGAGTTCTTGATATGGTAGTAATCTATAGAAGTGGTTCTGTTAAAGGGCATGTTTCCACTGTTAACCAGTGCTACAGTGGCTGTTCTGGATTCATGGAGGTATACATAAAGAAAGTTTTAATATTCCAGTTGTGCTACAAAAAAGGCCATACCAACATGCACTTCCTTCAGCAAGTCTCCTGTTTCCCCCAGACTTTAACCAGTGTTGTTATCACATCTCTCTCTCTCTTTTTTTTTAATATCACATCTCTTTAGCTTTATGAACATGTCTTACTGGTGAAAAGGAGTTTTTCTGATTTCATTTCTCTAGTATGAGTGAATAAATTTTTGCCAATTTTCTTTCGATGTAGTTGGCTTTTCCATATTGTATGAGGTAGTCCTTTATATCTTCTGGATATTCTTTATAGAAAATATTTTCTTCCAGTCTGTCATCTTAACCTCGCATACGGAGACTTTTTTTTCTATACAAGTATTTATAATTGTATCTGATTACATCCATTAGCGTTTTCTCTAATCTTTTCTAGGTTTTGTGCCTGTGCCCTCTTCAACCCAGGGTTATAAAATATTAACCTTTATTTTCATAAAATATATTTTGTGTTTACAAAAAGTATAATTGTTAATTTATTTGAAATGTATTTTTATGAATGGCATGAAGTGTGTAGGGATCTCATTTCATAGTTTTCAAATTATGCCAAAATCATCAACTGTCCCTTCTTTACTACCTTTAAGTACTACATTTCTCATAAATCAGATTTCCATATCAACAAAAGTATGTTTCTGGATGGATGTGTGTTTATTTTCTAGTCTCTAACACAGTTTCACTTTATAAACTACAGAGTGAGACCCAAAAAAACCTGGAATTTATTTATTTTAAAAATGTGTATTTATTCTAACATGTTTAAACTTCAGTCACCTTCAAAGTACTCTTTGTTTGATGCAATCCACCCATTGAGACACTTTCCACTGCACAAAACAGTTTTTGAACTAATTGATTTTGATACCTTTTAAAGCTTCTGCTGTTTTGTGTTTCATCTCTTTCACATCAGCAAAACATTTTCCTTTGGGGACTTTTTTCATTGGGGAAACAAAAGTCATGCAGGGTGAAATCGGGTGAATAGGGTGAGTGGGGATGGGGATTCATGCTGTTTTTGGTAAAAAACTGGTGAACACAGCACGGTGTGGGCAGGTGTGCTCATAAATCACCCATCATGAAATGAGCAAAGGCGTTGAAAGAATCTCCAAAAAATAATTCACTGAGGCTGAAATGTAGCTTCTCACAACAATGCTAGCTTGTACACTGATGATGGGTTCCTAGGGCATTTACCTAGTAGGGGAAGCCTGTGCTTAAATGGTACCCACCCTCCAAAAAATAATTCTGGCCTTTTTTTTGGTCCCCTCTTGTTTGTAGGTAAAGCGTAATTTGGGGTAAAATACTGAATGATGAAGAAAGACCAAAGCAAAACCAAAACACAAAGAAAAAAACTCTAATACAGTGTGTGTATGTGTGTGTTTTGTTTTTAAAGCAGGATTTATTGAGAGGACAGAAAAGCTCCCACAGTGGCGGAGAACCCAAGAAGGTTGCCCCACAGTGTGGTTTAAAGGAAGAATCTTTATTTAGGTTTCTATAGTTTCTATATCACAGAAGTTGAAATAAGGAGATGAGGAAACTACACTTACATGATTCACTTCTGTTTCTCTTAAGTCTGTCTAAGAAAACTCTGTATTAAGTTTATGTTAAACTTTTCCTTTGTCTATAGCTGTGCAATTTAAACATGTTTTTATGTTAATTTAATAATATTTTTGAATAATTATTTGAAAATAATTTTTTGTATGGCACTATTTTTATTCAAAAGGCTATAGACAAAAAATTTCATATTAATTCATTTTCCCCAAATTTAGGTTTATGTAAGTTATTTTCAACTTTTTTGATTTTAATCACGTGTCTTGGTTCTTTAGTTTTTTGTATTGAAATTGTTCCGTATCTATGAAAATGAATTGGTTACTATAAATATTTACTATTGTGTATCTCTTGTTTTCATTAGATGTCACATAAATATCAACTATAATCAAATAATTCATAGAAAAAAGAACATAATTTTTTTGAATCCAGTATTTGAAAAGCTGGATTAAAAACCAATGTCTCAGAATGTTCAGAGTGATTAAAGTAAAAGAAAGTGAATAAAAATATATTTGGAAAAAATCCTTTTCCTGACACGGAAATGTTCTATCCAGTGCCATTTATCCTATTATGATCAATCTAGCCACCTCCTGCACCTTGAGGAGGTGAATCCCCCTCCAATTTACTTTTAAATTATATTTTCTAATCTAAAAAAAAAATCAATCTAGGTAAATGTGGAGAGCATTTGGGGGGACAGAAGTAGTGAATGGTGCTCCCCCCCCCAAAAAAAAAGCTGAAAATAACTTACATTAGTCAACTAGTTAGGCTAATTCCTGAAGGGAGAATTTTGGTTGGTAAGCAACTAAGGCATTTTTTGGGAAGAAAATAAAGCCATAAGTAAATCTATTTGTAGGCTCTACCTGTTGACATCTTTGTTTTTTAACAGGCTACAAATTGTGTGTAAACTGTATGGAGATTGGTGTGGAGACTTGCAACACAGTTTTGCAGCTGAGTGCCTGGCTTCTTTAGAATTAGTCTGCTCATAGAAAATGTCTGTGCCCTTTCTTAGCTCCTGTCAGCTACTCCTCTTTAATTGTCTTTTAAAAATCAGGTTTAATTTACATGAGGTTTTAATGCATATAAGTTTTAAAACCAAGGCATTCGGAAAACAGGTGATGCAGTGACCTAGCTTAACCAGCTTGAAGCCCCCAAAGACTAGGCCTTTTCAGTTTTTAAAAAATTTTTTATTCTTCAGCCTTATTAGCTTGGAAGTTGGACTTTTCATTTGGTTGAGTTTATTATTAGTGTTCCTTAACTAACCTCTCTTATCCCTGGGAGAAATGGGAAGCACCTGGAGTGTGACCTGTCCTAATTCAGCAAGCCCTGCTGTTTGTTTCCCACCACTGCACTTGCATTCCAGAGAAGTGTAGTCATTGTGCTTGCTATATTAACTGTTGAGCTCCACGGTCCTTCCACAGATTAATTTCACCAAACAGTAGTGTGCCAAGCACTGTACTATGTCTTAGGGGATACAGCGATGAATAAGACTACCTTTTAAGAAGCTCAAAATCTAGGACTGTGCTTAAGTGAGCACACAGGTGCTCACTTTGCGATTTAGGTACAGGTTTTATTCTGTTGAAAGTAGATGGAATTGGCTGCTGCTGCTTTAGGTAGCATGCAGTAGGATGATAGCAGATCAGATGACACCTGATTATGGAATATGAGTGATTTTATTAGTGTTACCTGGGCCCAGTCCTCAGGGATATTGAGACGCTGGTGGGTATCGTGACTGAAAGAGTCTGTAGTGCTTGCCCCTTAGTTCCTGTTGCCCTGTAGGTGACACTTGGTGGTTTTCTTTATTTCCCTCTATCTTACAAAACCTGATTGCTTTTTCTCTTTAGGGGAAGCTGCCTACGCGAATCACAGTTCCACTCTCTGTGATTAGCCAGCCAATGAAGGGCAAGAGTGTGGTCACAGCCCCCATCATCAAAGGCAACCTTGGAGCCAAGTGAGTGCTGTGTTGTAATGAAGGAACCAATTAGGGGGGTGGAGGTGGCGGACAGGGCATAAGTATCAGTCTTTGTCACAGAATGGGAAGGTGGCTGTTCTTTCGGGTGTGGTCTTTCTGGGGTCCCCCTTTGATATCTCTCCTTCATTGTGTCATCAACATCATTTATTGAACACCTAGTGCTGTTTTAGGTGCAGTGTTTAAAACAGGCAAAAATCCATGCTGTCTCCAAGCTTACATTGTAGAGCAGGGAGAGGAATAATTAAAAAGCATTATACTATATTGGGCAGTGATGTGTACTGAGGAGACTAGCAAGGAAGGGGTGGGTGGGAGGTGCTGGGGTGGGGCTTAGGTGAATGTGATGCAAGCCTCCTTTTGACATTTGAGCTTTAAACCTAAAACAGCTCAAAGGATAAGGGTCACCTGTGGCTCTGGCTTAAACAGGGATAAAGAGTACGATGAAATCAGTCTAGTGTCTCAAGGTTAGCTTGTGTGATGAGGCTATTGTGGTAGGGTTTCTTGCCAGGAGCACACACTTCTGGGGCCCCGTCCATTACTCCCACTGGTCAGCGCCTAGGGCATCAGGGCGCTGGGGGCTTCTGGGTTTGCTCTTTTCTTCTGCCATGGGAAGTACAGAAACTAGAAGAAAGGTGGTCTCAGCCGCTGGTTTCCATTTCAGTCCAGGATGCTGGGATTTTCACTGGCACTAGACTTCCTTGTTGTCCTTCAGTGTGTGGCCTAGATGTGGGTCATACAGAATATCCCATGATAGTGTTATACCTTCTCTTACTTTTCCTCCACAGCCTCAGCGGGTTGGGTCGCAATATCATCCTCACAACGATGCCAGCGGGTACTAAACTCATTGCTGGCAATAAGCCTGTTAGTTTCCTCACTGCCCAGCAGTTGCAGCAACTTCAGCAACAAGGCCAGGCCACACAGGTAAGGTCCAAGGCATTGTTGGCCATATCAGCCTCCTGTCTTATTCCTTTGCTGTTCTTAACTGATGAGCCCCCTTGCAATCCACTGACCGGATCTTCTCTCTTTGCAAACAGGTGCGCATCCAGACTGTTCCTGCATCCCACCTCCAACAGGGAACAGCTTCTGGTTCCTCCAAAGCAGTCTCTACTGTTGTTGTGACCACAGCTCCATCTCCTAAACAGGCGCCTGAGCAACAGTGACTATGAGCAAGAGATGATTTCCATAAAAGACCATACCTGATCTGTCCTGGCTGAAAGCAAGGGAACAGGGAACTCGCATCCTTCCTCTAAGCTTGTCTGTCCAAGGCAGTCGGGAGGAGGATGATGGCAACAGTGACCTGGATTCTGCTGCCATGCTCCACAGTGGAGCACCCTGAGAAAGGTTCACTACAGGGTTCCAAGGTTTGCACTGTACCAGTCCAGGAGAAGATTCTATTGGAATTGGGGAAGGTCACAGTTATGTCATACAAGCCAGAGTTCTCTTCTGAGAATAAGACACCCAGGGAAGGCTTACCAGTTGCAGAGTACACAGTGAATAAGCCTTGTTCTGTATGAGGGTTGTATTTTTTAGTTCCTGGTCTTCTCCATGACTAGTGGTCTGGTTAGGAGTTTTGTGTCCAGAAAATTTTATGTAACTTATTCTTTTAAAAACCTATCATACATCTTTATCAAATAGAAGTGGGCGTTAGCCCCCACCAAACTGATTACTTACTCTTTTGACTAGAATGAGAGAGTTGCAAAAATCTTAGTAAGTTGGGGGCTGACTTGATACCATAGTAATCAAGGGTCTGTAAGGTGAGAAAAACAGACAAAGTGAAGTGGTGTGGATTTCTTGACATGGGTTGGTTTGGTACTGCTCTTTAAGATGGAATGTCGGGATCTATTTGTACTTGTCCACTTTTTGCTTGGCAAACCTGCTCACACACGGAAGTCCAGAGCCAGAGGACAGAGCAGGAGAATGAGAGTGGAGATGGTGCTTTTGCAGCACAGACTTTGTTACAGTTCGGAGTTTACATTCTGCTTTGCTCCAGAGCAAGAGTCACAAACCAGGCCCTTAGGACTGGCTACATGTTTTTGTAAATAAAGTTGTTTTGAAACACAGCCCACATCCATTTGTTTATGTATTGTCTATGGCTGCTTCTGGGTTAGAAGGCTGAACTGGCAGCCTAAACTGTCTCTTACATGATAATTTTGTTGACTCCTGCTCCAGAGTAGAGTTGGTAGGAGGAGAATGAGGTGCAGAGGGGTCTGCCTGGCAGTACCAACCCCAAAAGAGGTCAGTCTGGATTTGCAAGTCTTTTAATCCTGGCTTTTTCACACTTCTCATCCTCCTCCAGCTAGAGGCTGAGATCAGAATGATATTTTTAAATGTAATACGGAATTAAAGCACTGGTTGTTAACATATGCTTCTCTTGTCTTGGGGCTGGGTGGGTGGTGGTAAAGCTTTTCTGCAGTGATAGGGATTCCAGGTCTCTTGAAAGTATCTGAATTATTAAAGATTTTATCTTCTGCCTTGTATCTTTAACCTGTGGAAACGTGATGATCTATGGGGCCTGGGTGAAGAAGTGGAGCTGTTCTTGTCTCCTGGTGGGAAGTAGAACTGGAAGGCATGGGATAGAAATGGCCTGGTATAGATGTTGGGAGGTTAGGCGAATGGCAGGGGAGTGGAGAAGGGGGTGAGGACTTGCTGGCTACACAGTAGTTTTATAGACAGTTCATTTGATTCTTAGAGCAATTCTGTAAAATGGATGTCATCATTCCCCTTTTAATGGTGGTAAGATGTGAGTCTGAGTTGAGGTTAAAGAGAACTAAGAGGTAAATGCAGTCTTCACTTTTTTTTTTTTTTTGAGTTGGAGTCACACTCTGTCACCCAGGCTGGAGTGCAGTGGTACGCTCACGGCCACCCCAGTGTCAACCTGCTAAGCCCCTGCGATCCTTCCGCCTCAGTCTTCCAAGTAGCCAGAATTACAGATGCATGCTACCATGCCCGGCTAATTTTTTTTTTAAATTACTGTAGAGACGAGGTCTCGCCAAGTTGCCTGGGCTGTTCTCAAACCCGTGGGCTCAGGCAATCCACTCGCCTTGGCCTCCCAAAGTGCTGGGATTATAGGCTGAGCCACTGAGCCCAGCCCAGTCTTCACATTTTAAGTCAATCCCCTTTTTGTTGCCTTCCTTTGGGCACAGTGGCTGTGATATGTCTCGGCAAACCTCAGGGACAATCCAGACTTAGGAAGTGGGAAGCCTGGATTACAGAGAGCAGAGGTGAGGGGGGTAAGCTAAGGTTGAGTTTGTGATGGGCGAGTAGGGGTCTGGTGCAGAAGTGAGACTGTAACAGGGAGAGACAGGATTGCAGTCAGGGAAATGGGTATATCACCTGAGGGAAGGAGGGTGCATCTGTGTTTTGTAGTACTTGGATATTTGCACATCTTGGTTATTTCCAAGAGTCGTATTTCACATAGAAAGTCTTGTGACAGTTGCTAAATGGGAAAAAGGTAGACATTTTTAGAGATCTTGTTTTAGGTATTTACTGCTGGCTAAAAACAAACGCCTTCTGGATTTACTTAAGTGATTTCTTGAAAGTAGCTCTAGCATTCAGCCCCAGCCCTGCCCACACTGTTACTTACTGAAGTCACCTGACTCTGCCCGTCTCCTTTGTGCACGCAGACATGCACATCCTGGAGTGCAAGCCTGTAGATATAAAGAGTAGGTCTGTTTCAGAATGCCAATGTGGGGTTGACTTCCCAGGAAGTGTAATTTTGGCATTGTCCAATAGAACAGTGTAGACTGGAAACTGTTGCATTTGTTCATGGTGACAGCACCAGAATTTGCACTGCATATGCTTCCTCTGTTTCCTGATTCAGGAGTCTCCTGGAGATGGATGAGGCAGCTTTGGTGGGTGTTTTTCAGGGAACAAGTCCGGAAGGACTTCCGATGGCAGCCATTGAGTCCCTGAGCTTCTGGTTGATAGAGGTTGGTAAAATTCAGACAGCATTATCTAAGACAGGATTTGGAGAATAGTTTTGTGATTGACTTATTCTTCAATACCACATCTAAGAATGTTTATGCTAGGATTGATCACTTCCATGAAGATGTCACAGACCGTGCTGTGTGAAGGGCATCAAAATACATTTTAATATTTTATATCTGATTTTTACATCTCAGCCTCTTCCTCTGGAGAAAATGCAGCATTTCATTAAAATATTCTGCACTTTAAAAAAATCTCAAATGTGGATTTTTATTTTAATGAAAGGCAGCAAATAAATTCCGTCTTCCTACCTCCATCCCTAAGGAAAGAACACATTTTATGTTAATTGCCAATAATAGGGTCTCCAGTGCGTCTTGAGTGAATTCTTGAGTTTCTGCACAGCTGGCAAACCAAGGTGAACCCTGAAAGTGGACCCAGGAGTTCTCTAATTTAGTGTTTTTAGTAGTTCATTTTTAATCCCTACACTGTGATTTCAACTCTGAAAGGCTGGCTGTCAATGGGAGGTTACCTTTTACTTAAAGTACAGTGTTTCTTCTAAAGTGCATGCAGTGCTTTATAAAAATTCTCTCTACGGATTTGTGTGACATAGCAGGGCAGAACAGTGAGAAAGATTCCCTTTTGAGTCATACTGAAGACTGGGTTTACCTCTTGGTAGCTGTGTGACCTTAGGCCAACCAGCATTTCTTCAGGACCTCATGCCACATTGCAGGTGGTTGTTAGACCCAAAGGAGATAGCACGCAAATCCCAAAATACTGTGCAAGTGAAAGGTATTATTTGGTCTCTAAGGCACTTCAACTTTGTCCTAACCTGCTTTTATCAGTTTGTAGAACTTAATAGATTTAACTCTGTTTTTCCCATACTTTCACTACCTTTGTTTGATATATTTAACACTGTTCTTGCATGCTTTCACTGCCTTTGTACATGCTACTCTCTGTGCCTGGAATGTGCTTTGCCTATAGGGCCAGATCCCCTTTCTCTTTCCCTCCTTTCTCTCTCATTGTGGTTGTACTTACCTCTCACAGTACCCCCCACACTGGATATAACTGCTGGCATGTCTTCCTCATTATACGTACACTCCTTGCTGGACACATCTTTACAGCTGTTTCACTGCTGGTGTAGAGTAGATGTTTAATAAATATTTGTTGAAGGAAATTTTAAAAAAAGAGCTGGGTATTGTGGCTCACACCTGTAATCCCAGCACTTTGAGATGCTGAGGTGGGATGATTGCTTGAACCCAGGAGTTTAAGACCAACCTGGGCAACATAGTGAGACTTTGTCTCTACAAAAAAAATTACAAAAAAATAGCTGGACACGGTGGCACTTGCCTGTATTCCAACTGTTTGGGAGACTGAGGTGGGAGGATCGCTTGAGGCCAGGAGTTGGAAGCTACAGTGAGCTAGGTTCATGCCACTGCACTCCTGCTTGGGCAATGGCCTGAGACCCTGACTCAAAAAAGAAAAAAAATCCAGAATCAAGATTAGAGTATCAAGACTATATTACTAATTCAGAATTCATGTCCTTTGTTTTCAGTTATATTAAAACTGAAGGCTTTCTATAACCTGATGTTTTTCTCTCTACCTCATTATACAGCTTTCCTGTCAGATCACCTGTTAGGGTAACCAGGAGTCAGAACATCTGAGTTCCAACTCTCAGAGGGACCACTAACTAGCTTCCTGGTTTTTTTTAAAAAGTCACCTTTGGCCCAATTTTGTCACTTATCAACAGTGGTATTGCTGTACTCTGGTATTATTAGTTAGGATATATTTAACAAGTAATATTTAAAAAATAAAGTTTGAATTTTACTTTTAAAAAATATGAAAGAATTGTAACTTTCTAAAATAAAGGCATTGTCATTCTCTTACATCCTGATATCTTTCTGATAAGAAATTACCTGCTTTCTTGAGAGAAAAGGGGGTAAGTTACCCAAAGCAGTAGGAAGTTTTCCTGCCGGATTCATAGCTTGATTCACCCACCAGGCACTTCCTGTTCTAGAACTTTCAGAGTCTCTGATTGTTCTTTACACTGAGACACAGAGGCTTGTGCTTAAAGGCATTACTTCATTTTTCTTTATAAAGGTTATTGCACCAACACAGACTTTATGTTTAAAAATCCAAACAGCAAGTTACACAGAGCACTGAAGGCCTAATTTCCTGTTTTAGGACCTCCAACCTTGTATTAAAGGAGGAGTTGCAAATGTATAGACCTTAAGAGCAGACCACAGCAAGCATTAAGGTGGAGAGGATGAACTACATTCACTCTGGCTGTTCAGTGGGCTGTCTCCACCGTCTGCATGGCCTGCTCATTCTTCATCTGAGCCATTCAAGAGTGCGGTCTGGTAAGTGCGATCTGACTTCAGCTTCTGAATCCCAATGATTTCTCCTCCTCCGTGTCTCTTCATCCGAGTCAGAAAACTAATGAGAAACAATAAAAGCCAATCAGGCAGAGAAATCTTCCAATTCCTTCACCCAAGAATATAAAGGCATCTACTGGTTCTTAAAGCATTCTCTATCTATATATATTTTTTTAGAGACAGAGCCTCTGTTGCCTCGACTGGGGTACAGTGGCAGTATTGTGGCTCACTACAGCTTTGAACTTCTGGCTCAAATGATCCTCCTCCCTCAGTCTTCCGAGTAGCTGGGACTACAGGAGAGCACCACCATGCCCAACTAATTTTTAAAATTTTTTTGGTAGAGACAAGGTCTCACTATATTGTCCAGGCTGATCTCAAACTCCTGATCTCAAGTGATCCTCCTGTATATAAGCACTGGAGTTACAGGTATGCCATTGCACCTCCTGTATATTAGCACTGGGGTTACAGGTGAGCCACTGCACCCAGCTCCATTTTCTTTACATTTCTATCAAACACTGTGCTTACATGTCCACATATCTGACTTCTTTGGCCGTGATTTATTCATCAGTGGTAAAGGGACTTGTTAAAATTTCTGAATATCACAGTTGAGACCAAGGTCTCCTGCCTTCTGGTTCTTGTTTCACTGGCCAGGAGAACTAATGAGATCCTTTCTGTTTGGTCTATGTGGGACTCTTTCTGGGTGAAGTATATCTTGCTTTGGGACTAGGGAAAAGGCCTAGAGAATACTCGTAAAAGGGAGCAGCTCAACAGCAATAGCACTAGTAATACCGTTTGCTGAAAGACACCGTTGCTCTGTGAGGCTCTGTCATTTACTACTCAAGTTACTCATCCTTTTGATGCCTTGGTTTCCCCATCTGTAAAAATGTACTTCATAAAGCTATGAAGATTAAATGGGATAATACAATGTAAATGCTTTCCACAGGGCCAGACATGTGCATAGGAATCATGGTTATTTATATACCTCTAAAGATATATACTCTGGTATGTTTTTTAGTTGTCACAGCATCTCTGGAAGTAGGCAGGGCAAGTCCAGAAATAAGATGATGGGTCCAGAATGAACCAGTGACAGCAGGGACTGCCATCCAGTACTGATTCCCAATTCAGTGTGTTCCCCACATACCACAGGCTTAAGGTCTGTCAGAATCTCATTTGAAACTTGAGTCTTCGGGTTGCTGCTACTCAGACAGGTAACTTCAAAAAGCCTCATCACTCTCATTGCAAATCAGGTTAGTGAAACCTGCCCTGTGGATGTTGAGTACTTTGCACAGAATCTGGTGTACAGTTGGCACTCATTGATGGAAGTTAAATGGTGGAAGTTAATCAGGTCAGAACTGCTTAGGGGCTAGGAGGAACAACGTCACAAAAGTCTCAAACATACCAGTGAACAAGAGAGTAGTTGACAGCCACAATGCAGAGGGCAGCCAGGTAGTGCCAGCTAAAGCACATGGTGATGAACATGAGGTTTGCTTCATCATTCTGGTCCCATTCAGGTGTGCCAAAAGGCGGGAAGAGTACAAATCCAATCTAGGGTGTCATACAGAGAAGGGGTTATTGAGATCAGTTGTCCTGAGAAGAAACCTCACATCATGGCCACCAAAGTGGCCCATACATTTCCAACCAGCTTGCAGTTCCCACCCTTTGTTAGCACAGAAAGCCCTTTTCGCATGGGAAATTGCTCTAAGTTACTTATTTAAAAACAATACAACTTCAGGGTCCACATTTCAAGTGAATGGTGTAGCATGAGGAGCCTGTAAAATGGATCAGTCCATCCATGGGGGATGACTGCTTGGGAAATATTTGATCTTCATATTTTGTAGATTTTTGCTTATTAATGCATCAGCAAGTTATTAATAAATAAAATTATGGAGGTAAAGGGGTGGGAGCAGGGAGAACAGAGCCATCTAAACTTGTTCTCACGCATGTCAGTGCTGCATTTTCAGGTACATGCTCTTGTTGGGACTTCTCTTGGGCATACCCAGTGGGGCTCCTCAGTCCAAACCACACAGGGGGCCTTATGTGAGTAATTACCTGCCAGAACCAGGTTCCCTGGAGAATAACAAGACTGGTTCGAAAAAGTTCCAACACAATATTATCCCGAAAGATCACCTCCAGGAAGATACTGACACACCCTCCAAACAGACCAAACAGCAGGAATGAGTGGATGTGCTGGTCCAGGGGAGGCCTGTTGTGGACGTGGTAGTAGAAGAGGAAACCTGCCACACACCAGATGACAGCCATCAGAAGTCTGCAATTATCACTGGGATTTCCTCCTACACCTGTCTCAAAGCTAGATTTTTCAGCATTTACATAACTTTACAGGGCAGCAGACATGCATGGGTATGTTAAAGAGTTTTAGCAGCAAAGGGCATATCTCTTTACAGAACCCATGGTAGTGTCAATACAGGATGCATAGGTGAAACATGTTGCTGATTTTTTAACAGATTGTGTATATATTTGAAATTCGGGTTTGCTCTCATTCAATCTTTTAAACTGAAGTACAGAAGTCAGTGAGATTGTTGGATTACAAAATGTGTTTTCGTACCCCAGTTAATGGGAGTCATATTGGTAAAGCTTTCCTCACAGCTGGCTGGGTCTCCTGAGATTTGGGATGGAAGCAAGGCAGGGACTTCCTTGGTGAGGGGTGGAGTGCAGAGTTTCTCTTACCTGACCAAAGGAATGTATCACCCCGCATGGTGGCATTCTACCAGTTGGGACATTTTGTATGTATGCATGTGTGTGACCCCGTGGCAGTGGGAAGGCGAGGGAGGGGGTCTGTAGGGTCAACCAGAGGCTTTGAGAACCATCTGAAAGCCTCTGGCTTTGGTGAACTGCTCTATGGAATTATGTCATCTGGACCTCCCAGAGCATAGGACTAAGTCTTTTTTTTTTGAGTTGGAGTCTCACTCTTTGTCGCCCAGGCTGGAGTGCAGTGGCCACCGCAGCTTCGTCCTGCTGTGCTTAGGCGATCCTTCTGCCTCAGCCTTCCAAGTGGCTGGAACTACAGACACATGCCTGGCTAGTTTTTGTGATTTATTGTAGAGACGAGGTCTCACCAAGTTGCCCAGACTGGTCTTGAAGCCTTGGGCTTAGGCAATCTTCTCACCTCGGCCTCCCAAAGTGCTGGGATTACAGGTTGAAGCACCACGCCTGGCCAGGACTAAGTCTTATTTGGGTTTTGGGAGTCTAGAGTGTGGATCTTCTGGGGAAGCTTATTATATTTGCAACATTTCTGGTCTTTTGTACTCTGATCCCTCATAAATACAGTTGTCTGGCTTCCTTTCCTCTTTTCCATCTGTTCCACAAAATTACCTTCGACGAATACTGCTACAGCCATAACCAGTCTGTCCACCCCCAAGGGAACGTGCGTGACCAGATAGGTGAGCATATCAATAAGTCCTGAGACACCAAAGAAGAGGTACATGGTGCTATGCTGCCAATTCATTAACTTCACCCAGTGGTTTTCATGGTAGAGGTGGAGGTGGGGCCCATCTGGAACAAACTGTTCTGCGAGGATTCCTGCAGGGAAATGAGTAGAAATTAGAGGGAAGGACAGCTCCAAGACAAATAGGACAGCAAGAAGTAACCCAAAGGCCTGAATGAATTCAAGATAGGGGGTGATGGTGGCCTCTTGATTGGTAGATCTATTTTGCAGCCTTGGGTGCAGTTTCTTGTGGGCATCTTTTCGTTGTTTTTTCTTTTAGGGGTTTAGGGTTGGGGGAAGAAGAAGCAACAAACACAGCTGCATACAGGACCCCAGGAAATTTGTGGGAGTGGAGATGAAAGCAAGGCTTCATTACTTAAATGAGAGCATGGCTGATACACTAATCTTTGGGTTCACCTGCCAAGTGAGCTGTGAAAGAAATCCCAAACAAAGGCTAGGTGTGGTGGCTCACGTCTGTAATCCCAGCACTTTGAGAGGCTGAGTGAGGTGGGAGGCTTACTTGAGGCCAGGAGTTTGTGACCAGCCTGAGCAACATAGTGAGACCCCGTCTACAAAAAAATAGACTTAGCTGGGTGTGGTAGTACATGCCTTTAGTCCCAGCTACTTGGGAGGTTTAGGCCGGAGAACCCCTTGAGCCCAGTAGTTTGAGGTAGCAGTGAACTATGATGGTGCCATTGCACTCCAGCCTGGGCTACAGCGTAAGACCCTGACTCAAAAAAAGAACAAAATGGGAGCGGGGGGGAAGAAGGGGGAGGAAAGGGGGAGAGAGAGAGAAAAGGAAAGAAATCCTAGACAGGAAAAAAATTAGGTTCAAAATAGAATCTGGGTAATGAAGGTACCTATACCTGCCCAAGAAAGAGCAGCAGCTTCCAGGTGTGTGTCTGCAGGGCTGACTTCAAGTGAGTCCCCTTCCCAGGCACAGAGCTGGCTCTGTGCTTTAAAACACTGGGAGGCCAGCTGGAGGTCCATGATGGGAGCCAGAACATTGATGAAGTTGTGTTACAGAGTAACTCTTAGTTCTTACCTTTTATACTTTTATCACCTAATTGGGGAGGCAGAAGATTTGTCTTTATGCCTGGTGCCCAAAATGTCTTTGGGGAAGCTTAGAAGAAATTCTTCATGACAATAATCTGGACCCTGTTCCTCAAACATATGTATATCAAACCAGCCCCTTCATACAGTATGTGTTCTGTTCCTACAACTTCTTGTGTCCTCGTAGGGAGAAGAATGTAGTTTATGTGACAGTTTTTCATAACCCCAAGGTAATATTATAAATAGATGTTACAATAAGGCAGCCTAGTAGCCAACTGGAAATTCTTGTCCTATTATTTGCCAGTGGAGACATGTATTTCACAGGCTCAGAAAATAGATGCAAAGTTGTAGGTATGTTACGGAGATCTCTAGACCAAATGGCCTTTGCTCTTACCAATGACCGAAAACAAAGTCCTGATTGCAGCTTCAATGATCTCAAGACGGTCATACTGATGCAGCCGGCTGCTCTTCCGCTTTTGGTGAAAGTACTTCCATGGGTACTTCACTGACCACCACAGTCCAACTATCAAGAAGAAACTCCCTGGGAGTGCATGGCCCTTGAAGTTCGCCATCAGGGTTCCAGGTCACCTAATAAATTGGGAGACAGCTGTTAGGTGGCTGAAAGAGGAAAGCATATGTATGTATATTTTGGCAGGAAACACAACACATGCTTGAGGACTCCAAATCATAAGCCACATTAAAAAAGATCTACTCATTTTCAGAAAACAAGCCTTTAAGTGATGTCATTGAACTCTCATCTGTTAAGTGATTTACATGACCAAGAGAACTCCCCTAGCTGTAAGGCTTTAAAAAAGTGGGTAAAATGACCTTAGCTGGGGAAGTGGGGAGTGAATAAATATTTATTAATCTCAGTGTAGAGATCCATAACATAAACACAAAGAAGGGAACTAGATAAATATCCAATGACATAAGCATTTTTTATATCAAAACATCGAAAGATAAATCAGAAAAATGTTTGTAGCCACTATGTGGTAAGTGGTCATTACATTAGAGAGCCTTTACAAAGTAATTAGGAAAAGATCATAGAAGAACGGTAGAAGACATGAGCAAATGCTTCACAGAATAGTACAAATGCATCATAAATCTTTCTGTAATTAGAGGTGTACAAATGACAGCACAATATTTTTCATCTAATTTGAAAATAACTTTAAAAGTAAGAGTTTTGGTGCTCCATTCTAGTACAAATGAATGTGGTCAATATAAATCAAATTTTGTAAAAATCACCATAGTTAGATAAACATTACCTTATTCTGAAAAAGATATCAGGCATGATTTGCTTTTATCCCATTTGCAGTAGTATGAAGCTATAGCTAGGATTTATTCAGAAGAAAATAATTGTTTTCCCCTGGGCTTGGGTGGTTACCTAAAGAATATGTAATGTAGGAGAAAAATAGCAGTTTTGGTGAATGCTATGGTTTGAATGTATTCCCTCCAAAATTCAGGTGTTACCAATATAACAGTATTAAGAGGGGTCCTTAAAGAGGTGATTAGGCCACAAGGATGCCTTCCTCCTAAATAGAATTAGGTACCAGCATAAGGGGGCTTAATGGAGGGAGTTGGTTCCCATTTTTGTCCTTCCACTGTGTGAGACTGAAGCCCTTACCAGACACCAGATGCCAATGCCTTGATCTTGGACTTGCAGTGAGAAATAAGTTTCTGTTCTATACAAATTACCCAGTCTGTGGTATTCTGTGATAGCACAAAATGGACTGAGATAGAAAGTGGTACCAGAGAAATGAGATGTTGTCATAACAAACACCTAAAGATGTGTAAGCGGCTTTGGAATTAGGGAATGAGTAGAGAGAGGCTAGAACAGTTTTGAAGTGAGTGCTGGGAAAAGCTTTTATTGCCGTGAACAGAGCATTGAGGGTGATTCAGGTGAGCGCTCAAAAAAGCAGCGCTCTAGGGAAAGCCTCCTCCTCCTAAGAGATTGCCTACGTGGTCATGAACAGAATGCTGGTGGAAGTACGGACAGTGAAGATAATCTTGACATCTCAGCCAGCAATAAAGAACTAGGTATTGGAAACTGGAAGAAAAGCTACCCTCATTTTTTGTTTGTTTGGATTTTTGTATTTTAGATGTACAAGATTAATGTTGTTTTCATATCCTTATAATAAAGTGGTAAATAACTTAGCTAAATTATGTCTGTGTTCTAGGACTTTATGGAAGGCAAAACTTAAAAGGGATGGGCTAGGATATTTGGCAGAAGACATCTCAGTAGCAAAGTGTTCAGGATGCTGTGTATCTTCTTTTAACTGCATGTAGTAAAATGTGAGAAAAGTGACTTGAAGGTGGAATTTATTATCAAAAGGGAAGCAGAATGTAAAGGTTTGGAAAATTCTTAGCCCGGCCATGTAAAAGATTAAAAAGCATTGTTTAGGAGAGAAAACCAAGGCTATGGCCAAGCGACTGTTTAACAAGGAGATTAAGTAATCATAGAAGGAAGCCAGATGCTATTTATCAAGACAGTGGGAGAATGATCCAAAAGGCATTTCAGAGCTCTTTGGGGCTTCTATATTCATCATAGGTCCAGAGAGCTTGGGCCTTGAGGACAGAGTGATTTTAGGAGGAGGGCCCATTTGCTGTGGGGCCTCAAGGTTTACTGCTTAGGGCCACCTCGGGTCTCTGCTGCCTGCATTCCAGAATAGTTCTCCTGAGTTGCCCCAGCTATGGCTCAAATGGGCTGCCATCCCAGAGGGCACTTCTGTTAACCTTGGTGGCATCCATGTGGTGCTAATTCTGCGGGTGCACAGAGCGTGTGAGCTGTGGGGGCATGACTTCCTCCACTTAGATTTTAAGGGATGTCTCAGAGAGCCTCAGGCCCAAAGCAGACTTGTCACAGGGGCGGAGCCAATAGGGCAATGCTTAGTGACCCCAAGGGGTGATCTAGCACCTTGGGGCTCAACCCTCATCCCAGTGTGTCCAGAAGATGGGACCTGGAGTCAAAGTAAGTTATTCTCAAGCCTTAAGATTTATTGTTTGTCCTGTTGGGTTTTGAACCTGAGACCTGTTATTTCTTTCTTTTTTCCTATTTCTCCCTTTTGGAATAGAAATGTCTGTCTTGTGCCTGTCCCACTACGGTATTTTAGAAGCACAAAACTTGTTTGATATCATTGGGTTTACACCTGGAGAGAAATTTGCCTCAGGATGAAATTTGCCTCAAGGGGAATGAGCCTCACTCTTATCTGATTTATATGAGACTTTGGACTTAGACTTTAAAGTTCATATTGGAATGAGTTGAGACTTTTGGAGGCTATTGTGATGGAATGAATGTATTTTGTATGTGAGAAGAACATGAATTTTGGGGGGATCATAACTATAATTTGAATGTGTCCCTCCCAAAATTCAGGTGTTGTCAATGTAATAGTATTAAGAGGTGGGGTTTTTTGGGGTTTTTTTTTGAGTCAGGGTTATTGCCCAGACTGGAACGCAATAGCACAATCACTGCTCATCACAGATTCAACCTCCTGGGCTCAAGCGATCCTTCCACCTTAGCCTCCCGAGTAGTTGGAACTACAGGCATGTACCACCATGCCTTGCTTATTTTTTATTTTTGTAGAAACAAGGTCTCACTGTGTTGCCTAGGCTGATCATGAACTCCAGTCCTTTTGCTTCAACCTCCCAAAGTTCTGGGATTACAGGTGTGAACCACCATACCCAAACTAGGATGTGGGGCCTTTGAGAGGTGATTTGGCCATGAATGTTCCTCTCTTGTGGATGGATTGGGTGCCCTTACAAAGGGTTTGATGAAGTGAGTTTGTCCCCTTTTTTGCCCTTTCTCCTCACCATGTGAAGATGCAGTTCTCACCAGACCACAGATGCCAGTGCCTTGATCTTGGACTTACCAGCCTTTCGAATGGTAAAAAAACAATAACAGCATTTTTTTCCTCTTTTAAAATTACCCAGTTTGCTTATTAGTTCTTGGTGCTAATTTTGCTATAGCACCACAAAACAGACTAAGACAGCGATCTAGAAAAAACCACCTAGAAACATAAAGTGCTTATGATTTGCATAGCTTATTCTAACCCTGGCTATGTTCCTACCCTCCTATCACTGGTTAGATTGTCAGGGTTGTTTCACATCTTAACACGCTGACAATTGAGGATCCCACTCTTCACTGAGAACTTTCACAAGCTTTTAAAAAATGCTAATATTTTTCAAAAAGTCCACAACAGTACCCTGCCCCATCCCTCCTCACCTCTTAGTAAAGCCGCTTTCAACTCTTTCAGCTGCTTCCTTTGTTATTTATTTCCATAATTCTAGTTAGTTTGTGTATGCTGACATTTGTTAATTTATCATTGTCAGGCATTATCTGCCCACTTCCTGGAGCTTGCTCTCAACCTCCCCCTCCTATCTACCCTTTCATTTTCATAGTAGTTACATTATACTCATTTGCTTACATCATTAGTTTCATTATTATGGCTCTGTGAATCCAAAACCATCTGGGATCTAATCCTAGGCTATCTCCTGATCTCTCCCAGCAATCTCCCCCTGCCATACTGGATCCCTTCTATTCCTTTAAACAGTTAAGTACAGTCCATTCTTGTGTCAAGACCTTGCACTGTCTGTTCTTTCTGGAATGATCTTCCCACAGAATGGCTTTTCTCTTTCACTTTACTTAAGTCTCTGTTCAAATGTTACTTTTCAAATGTTACCTGACTTCTTTATGTAAAATAGTAGGCCTGTTCCACTTTTCAATCTATGTTGACTTGTAAATTATCTTTATGAATCACTGTCTGAGACTACAGACTAATTTTTTAAAGCAACTATCTCTGTCCACTAAAACATAGAACCCTTGAAAGCAGGGATTTGACCTACTTTGTTATCACAGTCCAGAGCTTTCAGCAGGACTAGACACATAGTGAGAACTCAATAAATATTTGAGGGACAAATGAATGCTGGTCCAAGTAGTGCATTATGGATTATGTTTTCTTCAATATTTTTGTTTTATTCTTGAATTAATAATTGCCTTTTTATTTATGTGTCTGCACATATATATAAAACAGAGGTGCCAACAAAAGTATACACATTTTAAGTATGATGTTTGTACAAAAGATGGTATTAATCAAATGAATGCTAGTGTCACCAAGTGACAGGCAGGACAGTAAAAGAAAATGGCAGAAGCATGGTTGAGAGAACATCATGTTACACATTGCTACCATAATTCAATTCGACTTCAAAAAATAATACATAGAGAACATCACATAAAGTGTGTATACATCTTTTTGGCACCTCCTGTGTGTGTATGTATATATATGTGTGTGTGTATGGTCATATATATATACACATATATACACATATACACACATATATACACACATATATGTGTATATGTGTGTGTGTACATATACACACACACATGTGTATAAATGTGTTTTTCCACAAAATAGCTGACAGATCTGTCAAATGTCAACCAAATTAAATTCTAGATATTTTCATACCAGGTAACTTATCAGTTCTGTTTTATTCCCAGCGTCCTCTTTTGCAGAGCTTTCCCCCATCCTACTCCAACACTGAACCAGTTGTCTGTCACCCTGGAGTACTCGGCATCATCTTTTCTCTTTGCCTTTATTCAGTTTTGGTTCTCCCGTATCATGGATAACCACTTATTTTATTTTCTTGATTTACTTTCATGTATATGCCTCTAATAGTCCCCTAAATATGCATAAAAGGGAAATTCTTTGAGAATTTGCATGGTTGTCAAGCTCTACCTTTTTATTTGGTTGGTTTACTTAGTCCCTTCATTTTAATGTGATGATTGGTATGGTTATATTTACATCTGTCATTTTGCTGTTTGGTTTCTGTCTCTCATACATTTTTTGTTCCTCTGTACCTCATTTTCTGCTGTCTTTTGTGTGTGTATAACAAATAATGTGAGAATATAATTTTAAATACCTTTCCATTTTTTAATCTATATATTTAAATGTTTAAATGTTTGCTCTAGGAATTACAGTATGCATTTTAAGTCTACTTTAAGTTAATACTAGCTTAAATTCTGATAAAATATAATGACTGTTCTAATATAGCTCCATTGCCTACCTCTTCAAACCTATATATAGCCATTAATCTGGGGAGTGGGCCACCTGAGACCCAATCCCCACCACTACACAATATGCCCATATAATAAACATGCATGTGTACCCCCAAATCTAAAATGTAAAAAAAGCCATTAATATAAATATATGTGTATATGAATGAACTAAATAAACCATACTAATAAAAAGACAGAAACTGTGTGTGTATATATAATCTATATATAATCTAGGTTTTATATATATATACACACATATATAAATAATCTGGGTTATAAACCAACAGTGTGACAATTCTTGCTTTAAACAATTCTACATTTTCAAAGACTGACTATATATAGTCTTTAAACTTTAATCACATTATTTAACATTTCCAGTGCTCTTATTTCTTCCTGTCCATTTGAATAACTCTAAAATCTCATTTTCTTTCAACATGAAGGATTTCTTTTAATTTCTTCAGCTTTATTGAGATATTACTGACAAAAACTGTATATATTCAAGGTGTACAATGTGGTGATTTGAGATATGTATACACAGTGAAAAGATTGCTACAATCGAGCTAATTAGCATATCCATCACCTCACCTAGTTACCTGTTCTTTCCTCTGTTACGACAATGCCTGAGATCTACTCTCGTAGCACATTTCAAGTATACAGTTTATTATTAATAATAGTCACCCTCCTGTATGATCGGTCTCCAGAACTTATCCTAAAACTGCAAGTTTGTACCTTTTGACCAGCATCTCCCCATTTTCCACCATAAACCACATAACCACAGTTCTACTCTCTGTTTCTTATGATTTGACTTTTTTAAGATTCTTCATATAAGTAAGATCATGCAGTACTTGTCTTTCTGTGTCTGGCTTCCTTTACTTAGCATGTCGTCTTACAGGTTCATCCAAGTCGTTGCAAAGAGGAGGATTTTCTTATTTTTTAAGGCTAAATGATATTCCATTGGGTGTGTGTGTGTCACTTTTTTTTTTGTCCATTCATCCATTAATGGACACTTAGATTGTTTCTATATCTTAGCTATTGTGAACAATGCTGCAGTGAACAAGGGAGTATAGACATCTTTTTGAGATACAGTAAGTCCCCTACATATGAATGAGTTCTGTTGCAAGAATGTGTTTTTAAGTCCAATTTGTTCATAAGTCCAACAAAGTTAGCCTAGGTATCCAATGGACGCAATTGACTGTATGGTACTGTACTGTAATAGGTTTATAATACTTTTTACACAAATAATACATAAAAAACAAACACAAAAATGAAGACAACATTTTTAACTTTACAGTATAGTACCTTGAAAAGTACTGTAGTACAGTACAGTGTAACAGCTGGCATACAGGGGCTGGCATCGAGTGAATAGGCAAGAAGAGTTAGTGACCGGAGGAAAGGAAGGAGGTGGGAGATGGTAGAGCTGAAGGAACATCAGCAATAGGAGATGGAGGGCAAGCTGCAGTTACCTCACGCCTGACATTGATGGCACAGGTTCTGGTTCCTTGCTGGATCCAATTCTGTCTACCCTCTTGATAAAATGATTCAGTGATGTTTGGGTAGCTCTTTTCTTTCTCATCATTGATCTCACTGCAGCACTGGATTACGTTCCGAACGGCTGCTGCAACCTTCATGGACCATTCTATGTTCAGGTCCTGTGCCTCAAAAACTAACAGTGCCTCCTCAAAGAAAATTCCTTGCCATTTCCTGCGTCGTGAATCTCTTTGGTTCTTCAGTTACTTCTTCCGCTTGTCCCTCTTCGTCCTTTCCCTGGGCCTCCAATTTCGTTAGCCTTTGTTAATAAGCTCCTTGTGTTGCACAGCAAGTTCAGTGAAGTTGTCCTCTTACAGATCTAGCTCCAGCTTCTCACTTAGGGTCACTAAGTTGCTGACGACCACTTTGGACTCCTCATCTACCTTCTCAAGTCCATGAAAATTGGGAACAAATTGCAGGCAAAGGTTCTTCCAAATCCCATTCATGGTGACAGCTACAACCTCATGCCAAGCAAAGTCAATGCTTTGTGTGGCCTTGCAGATGTTATAATCCTTCCAAGATTGTTGAAAGGTTGTTTCTGACTTGTCACTTGCCTTTCTATGAAAAGTGTGTTGTAAATAATTTTTCTTGAAAGTCACTAGAACTCCCTGGTCCATAGGTTGGATGAGCGATTTAGTATGCAGTGGCAGATGTTGGGATGAAAGTTGTCCATTAATGGGGGAGTGGCCCGGAACTTTGTCCAGCAGCAAAAGAATGTTGAATGCAGTATCCTCCAGGAGATATTTCTCTACTTCCAGGATGAAGTGGCGGAACAACGAGTCCTAGAAAATGGCCTGTGTAATCAGGCTTCGGGGTTACTCTTCCACACAACAGGAAATGAAGCCTTGACTATGTTTTTAAGGGCTCTTGGGTTCCCTGAATGCCAAACTAAGAGGGGCTTCAAGTTTATATTGCTGCCAAACAACAGAGTTAGCCTATCCTTTGCTGCTTCATGGCCTGGCATCAACTTTTTCTCCTTACTGATGTAACTTCAGTTTCACATCTTCTTTCAGTCCAGTCCTGTCATCCACATTAAAAACCTGCTCCAGTAAATACGTACCTTCACAATAATTTCTCAAAGCATTTCAGGCAATTCCCGGGCAGCTACTGTATCTGTACTCACTGCCTCACGACTTACTTTTATGTTGTGAAGGTTGACTCTAGCCTTGCACCAATGAAACCAGCCATGGCTGGCATTAAAAGGTGCACCCAAGTCGGGCCCAGTGGCTCAAGCCTGTAATCCCAGCACTTTGGGAGGCCGAAGCGAGAGGATTGCCTGAGCCCAGGTGTTTGAGACCACCCTGGGTCTCACTTGGTGAGATCTTTTCTGTACAATAAATCAAGAAAAATTAGCCGGCCGTGGTGGCTCATGCCTGTAGTTCCACCTACTTGGAAAGCTGAGACAGAAGGATCACCTGAGCCCAGCAGGTCGAGGCTGTGGTGGCCGTGAGCATCTGCACTCCAGCCTGGGTAACAAAGTGAGACTCCAACTCAAAAAAAAAGAAAGAAAGAAAGAAAAAGGTGCACCCTCTGATTCTTCTCTGTGTTTCTTCTTTAAGTCTTCATATAGGCTTTTTGCTTGCTCTTAAAACAGTATTAAGCTGAGTGGGACTCAACAGTGATGCTGACCCTGCATCCACGCACTGAGAAGTTTCTCCATCTCCTGTACCACTTTTCCACACTTCAATATTATTGTCAACATCATTGGCACAGCAGACTTCACATGTTCTGAGATCTTGTTTTTTAGAATCATGCCAATGGTTGAATGATTCATATTATAAGAATGAGCAATGTCTGCTATCTTTTCTCCTCACTCCACTCTTATTTTCACTTTTGTTTCCATTGTTATTGCTTGGTGCTTCTTAGCAGCACCAGCTGCATCACTGTACTCCTGTCTCATCCACATTAAAAACCTGCTCCGGGCCAGGCTCGGTGGCTCAGCCTGTAATCCCGCGCCTTTGGGAGGCTGAGGTGAGTGGATTGCCTGAGCCCACGGGTTCGAGACCTGCCTGGGCAAGCGAGACCTCATCTCTACAATAAATCAAAAAATTAGCCGGGCGTGGTAGC